>CM019072.1:55008788-55295501 GCA_009667805.1 Leptobrachium leishanense
GGAGGGGGTTGAAAATTGCAGGGGAGTGGGAGGGGGTTGAAAATTGCAGGGGAGTGGGAGGGGGTTGAAAATTGCAGGGTAGTGGGAAGGGGTTGAAAATTGCAGGGGAGTGGGAGGGGGATGAAAATTGCAGGGGAGTGGGAGGGGGATGAAAATTGCAGGGAGTGGGAGGGGGATGAAAATTGCAGGGGAGTGGGGGAATGAAATTGCAGGGGAGTGGAGGGATGAAAATTGCAGGGGAGGGAGAAATGAATTTGCAGGGGGAGGGGGAGAAATGAATTACAGGGGAGAGAGAATGAATTACAGGGGAGAGAGAAATGAATTACAGGGGAGGGAGAGAATGAATTACAGGGGAGAGAGAAATGAATTACAGGGGGAGAAACAGGGAGAGAGAATGAATTACAGGGGAGAGAGAAATGAATTAAAGGGGGAGAGAGAAATGAATTAAAGGGGCCCTTGGCAGAACTAACCTCTCCCATGAGGGGTCATAATTGATGAAATGGTGGCGTAGGCGTTTGAGGTTCAGCAAAATTAAATATATCTATTTATAAAGAAAGATGAGTGATACGGAAGGTGCAAAAAAAGAAATGGGGATGGAAGTATCGCACACGAATTTTAATGGATTCATCTGTATTAGCATCCAAGGGGGAAAACTGACTATGGGGTCTTCTAACTTCTTATGATAATCTGGCATATGAACAATTAAAAGAGAGTATTCGGTTCCACTTGATATATCGGATGCATAAACCCCAAATTAATTTGGTCCTCAAAACTGTTGGAGAGGAGTCTGTACTTAATGGAAGATATTACTTGGATCTGATGTCTGGGTATATATGTATCTGGCATCTGATGTCTGGATATACATGTACCTGGAGTCTCCGTCTGGTTAAAGTTATTTATTTTTGTAACTTTATTCTGAATAAAACCTTTAACAGTATAATTTCATAAGATAATTTAAGAGTCTGTGTTTAGGGGCGGAGTTCAGAGCAGGGTAGGTGGGGCAACTGGTGGCGAGTAACTTTTAAGGTCTGGCTAGTAGCTTGGGACTTGAAATTTTGAGCCCTGCCCTAGCCTAATGACTTCTCCAAGAGCTAATAGGAGCCAGGAGTGAGCCAACCTTGAGTCCAATCAGTGTGATATTATTGGATGTGTTGCCGAAAGCTGTCCTGCCCTTTAAAAACACACACCAGGTTTGGGTTTACTGGTTTCAAGAACCACTGCCTGATGTGAACCATGCCTCGCAGAAAAGAGCTCTCAGAAGACCTACGATCAAGAATTGTTGACTTGCATGAAGCTGGAAAGGGTTACAAAAGGTATCTCCAAAAGCTTTGATGTTCATGTGTCCACGGTAAGACAGACTGTCTACAAATGGAGAAAGTTCAGCACTGTTGCTACTCTCCCTAGGCATTGTCGTACTGTAAAGATGGCTGCAAGAGCACAGCGCAGAATGCTTAATGAGGTAAAGAAGAATCCTAGAGTGTCAGTTAAAGACTTACAGAAATCTCTGGCACATGCTAACATTTTTGTTGACACATCTACAATAAGGAAAACATTAAACAAGAATGGAGTACATGGGAGGACAACACGGAGGAAGCCATTGCTGTCCAAAAAGAATATTGCAGCACGTTTGAAGTTTGCAAAAGAGCACCTGGATGTTCCACAGCACTACTGGCAAAATATTCTGTGGACAGATGAAACCAAAATTGAGTTGTTTGTAAAAAAACACACAACACTATGTGTGGAGAAAAAAAGGCATAGCACACCAACATCAAAACCTCATCCCCACTGTAAAACATGGCGGAAGGAGCATCTTGGTTTGGGGCTGCTTTGCTGCCTCAGGGCCTGGACGGATTGTTGTCATTGATGGAAAAATGAATTCCAGAGTTTATCAAGACATTTTGCAGGAAAATGTAAGACCATCTGTCTGCCTACTGAAGCTCCACAGAGGATGGGCGATGCAACAGGACAATGACCCAAAGCATACAAGTAATTCAACAAAAGAATGGCTGCAACAAAACAAAATACGCCTTCTGGAGTGGCCCAGTCAGAGTCCTCACCTCAACCCAATTGAAATGCTGTGGCATGACCTTAAGAGAGCGATTCACACCAGACATCCCAAGAATATTGCTACACTGAAACAGTTTTGTGAAGAGGAGTGCTCCAAAATTACTCCAGATTGTTGTGCAGGTCTGATCTGCAACTACAGGAAACGTTTGGTTGAGGTTAATGCTGGCAAAGGAGGGTCAACCAGTTATTAAGTCCAAAGGTTCACATACTTTTTCCACCCTGCAATGTGAATGTTTACATGTTCTGTTCAATAAAAACATGAAAACATATAATGTTTGTGTTGTATTATTTTAAGCAGACTGTGTTTTTCAAATTGTTGTGACTTAGATGACGATCAGAGCACATTTTATGACCAATTCATGCAAAACTCCATGTAATCCCAAAGGGTTCACATACTTTTTCTTGCCACTGTATTATTCACAAAACACAATGTGGCAAAATACGGAAAAATTTGTTTTTTTCAGTTTTAGTAAAAATTGCATATTTTCTCAGAAAAATGCAATAACTGGTTCCCATTTCTAATTTCCTATTCTTTTTTTATCCAAAAGTGCCCCATAGAATTTATAAGCACAAAGGTTTGGATGAAAAAATATGGAATTTTTTTTTTTTAGAAGCTGTAAATAATGGAAATTTACAATTTTTATATTTTACCTTTTATTGTTATAGCATTCTGACAGAACATAACATATACATATACTAATCTATTTGGCATCTACAGAGTCTGCTGGAAAGGATAGATAATTTATCGGGGTCCTGCTATAAATCATGACTTCAAATCACGTTTTAAAATGATGAGCACAAAACGGTCAAAATGAACTTAGCACACAGGTGAAATGGCTCAGCATTGAAGGGGTTAAGGTCATTCCTGCTTCAAACCGGCCTCAAGTCTCATGATACGGAAAATGCATAGGGAGGCTAAATAGCAGAGGCTAATTTTTTTATTTATTAAAATAATATTCGTATATCACATTTTTTCATTATTATATTTTATTTTTACACGAGTTTAATATGATCTTTCGAGAAAGCACTTTTCACAGAAGGCACTGTATAAAAATACTTACCGGATATGTTTTCTGACACACGTGGTGCCTCGGGGATCTCGACTCAAGTCGTCATTTCCAGAGGTATCGGCACACCTCCATTGGAACCGTCTGCATCCTCCATGGGGATGACCCCCTCACGTCCAGCAGGCTCGGCCACCTCCGATGGGTGTTCATTTGTAGTCATTACCAATAAAAACTCCCTTTAGACTCCCTTTTAAACTCCCTTTAGACACATTAGGTTGTTTTTTGTGACTACACTAATATCCTGAGTAGTATTATCAGCACAAAACTCTACAGGATTCGTCAGAATATATGGTCCCGGTTCCAGCACTACCATCTTGTTCTCCAAAGGATTGTCAGATCGTTCTGGGCTAGTGGGTGAGCCATACAAAACACCCATAGGTGCAACCATCGAGCCTGGATAGACTCTGAAAAGTGTGAGTTCAACCATCTACTCTCATTCTTCTATATGTACCAATTAGACTTCACTATTGTTTCTATTTATTTTTGTCTCCTAGACCATATATGGACTTGTAATCCTGTACACATTAATTTGTGTAATACCAACGTAGCAGAACTGAGTTCCCACAAGTTCCTCCTGGACCTGACCCCTGGAATTAGAGTTTGGATTACAGGCAGTGGTCTACAATGAGAATGATGTTCTTAGTATAAATCCTTTTATTCAACAAATTTTCAAGTCAATGCTTGAGGTGTGCCCGCAAGGTTTATTGGGTATCCTTCTGCAGCTCCTGCTTAGTCCATAGTTATGAAGTCCTTAAAATACTTTAAATACTGAAATAACATCTAACCTTTTAAAATGTAATATGTGCAATGGGGCATTCTGATCATTAACAATGCTGTACTTAACAGATCTTCTCATTTTCTACCAAATGTATAAACTCCTACAGGGTTATTCGACTATCCGAACTGGCCCCGAAATTCAGCCAAACAGTGAATTACCCTGTATGGTGCAATTTCGGGGCCATTTGTCTACTCAAAAGATGGCAATTCGACAAGCTGACAAATTGCATTGCCATTTGCCAAGAAGTTTTAGATTTTCTATTATCTATTCTCTCTGTGGTAGCCATAACGAGAGCAATAAGTATATCTTTTCGTTTGCCAGTAATGCCCCAAAGGTTCCTGGGAATGTGGGAATAGGAACTCGGTACCTGTTTCTCTGACGATGATTGAAGTAAGATCTGTGCCATGGGAAATTTCTCTTCACACATATCCAAGATCTTTCTTATAAATTCTTCACCTTTTGCTACAGAGCCCCACTATCCATGGTGCTCAATAGGTTTCAGCACCAAGAATAGCTGCTGTCCTTGGTACTGAAAAGGTTCCAGCACCATAGACAGCCCACACCAAACACAGCCAGACTGAAGGAAAGAAAAAAAAAAAACGCTGTGTTCGGCAAAGAAAAAAAACCTTGTTTTAAAATAAATTGGGAATCCAAAATTTTTGCCCAAAAAATGCCTCAGAAATCCTAAAAAATAAATAGCCTTATTGTTGCAAGTGAAAAAACTAAACCGTTGAATAAATATTTAATAAAGCGGGGAATATTTCTGTCATTGAAACCTATGGGATTATTTTGTATGGCTGGTATTTTTATTGTAGTGCCGCCTGTATTTTATTTTGTATGGCTGGTATTTATATCCTGAAAAAATGCCTAATAAATCCTAAAAAATAGACTTTTCGCTGAAAATGAAAAGAATAAACATAAACGGTTGAAAAAATATATGATAAAAAACTGGGATTTGTTTGTTGAACAAACCACCGAAAATCAGACTTAGATATTAGGGTTAGACATTCTAACCCTAGTTTCTAACCCTAATTTCTAAGTACATGTATAAAACATAACAAGGAAAAAAGGTCATCTGCGCTTATCCCTATAGCTCCAGGTGAAACAAAACACAATCCGAGGTTTTGATTTGCTTGAATGGCCATTAACCCCTTCACTGCTGAGCCATTTCACGTCTTAAAAAAACTTCTTTTTATTATTATTTTTATTTATTTTCTTTCTTCATTACTTTAAACATGGTCATGTTTGGTATGATTGGAAAGGCCATGCTCCGGCCTTTCTAATGATACCAAACATGACCCTGCTAGCTGCCAACAGTTTCAAATGAACCCACACGTCCTCAGCAGTGAAAGGGTTAAAGTGTAAGCTCCCCTGCTACGTCACGGCACCTCTGGTAAGTGAGTGCTAATGTAATTATAACCAAGAGCTGCTTTTCTAAGCAACCTCAAACTCTGATGCTGCTTTTCAGAGACGAAATGGTGGGTTTTATTTATACCTTCACCACATGGTAGGGCTTGGGCGCAACACCGTTTTTTTTGTATGTATGCATAGTTTGTTGTACCTCCAGCCAGGTCATTTTTGCTGCTGTCCAGTTTTGTGTTTTTGTTTTTAATCCTAAAGTGGAAATGTTTGAGGGTATTAAATAAAACCCACCGTTTTGTGTCTTAGATGAAAAGCAGCATGAGAGTATGAGGTTGCCTAGAAAAGCAGCTCTTGGTTATAATTAAGACTCGCCTTACCAGAGGTGCCTTGGTGGGGTGAGTGAGGTTACGCTTTAATGGCCATTCAAGTAAACCAAGACCTCTGTGTTTTGTTTCACATGGAGATATAGGGATAAATGCAGGTGACACTTTTTTTCCTTATGTTTTATACATGTACTGGGCTGAATACTTCTGTTTTTTGTAGCCGCCCCGGTAGGGAATAGGATTGGGTGCAACACTGTTTTTTTCTGTATGTAATGTAACAGGACTCCTTTGTGCCACGTCTTCTAGGGCACCAGAACACAGCAACACGTAAATGTCTTTTTTTTCGTTTTTTTTATTATTTTTTTTATTTTCCTCACCGCACTGCAGTAGTGGATCACATCAAGTAGTAGATCACAGCAAATCAGTAGATCACAGCAAATCCTGAACAGTTGTTTTTCTCTCAGCTCTCTCCATCAGCTGAACACACTCCCTTCCTACAACTACACCAGCTTCCCTTATATTAGAGTCTAAGCAAGTCTGAAAAGCCACACCCGAGAGTCAGGCTTGCTGGGATAATGACCCACCCTTAACTCCATTATCCCAACCCCACGGACCCAGACTACAACTCCCAGCATGCCCAGCTACAACACACACATGCTGATATACATTTACCTGGGGTTTTAAAAGTTCTCCTCTGCTATACATCCCATTTACATCCATGCCTGGCTGTCTGTCACAATAAGTATTAGAAATAGTCACTATACAACAAACACCCAAAAAGGAAAATAAAATTGGACTACCCGGACAGGCGTATCTCATGGAAAGTTATGGAAAGAGGTGGAAAATGGGAGCTTTAAGTTCAGTCAACTGCAAAGGGAAATATTTAGGCCAAAGCTAAAAGTTTTAAATACATTTTCTTCTCAACAGACATCTATAACCATGAATGTAATGAAGCTTGGACTAATGGTTATGGTGGTAACCATTATCATCATGGTTAGTGCATTCCTGATTAACAACCCCTCCTTTCAGGTAAGAGTCTGACTTTATAAGAAAAATTGAGTTGGCTATAGAAAGGGCATGGGTCAAGTTTTGCAGACACATTTTAGAACGTTGTTTCTCTTTTAGATATATAACCTGTAAAGCTGCAATGACTTTTTATTAAAAATGAAAATAGATTTTTTATTGCGGAATCTACCTTATTTACATACAGGGTTATTCAAAGAGATCCGATTTGGGGCCTAAAGGCAGGGCCGGTGCGGCCGCTAGGCGAGGTAGGCGCCCGCCTAGAGCGCAGCGCCGGTCTAGGGCGCAGCCGAGACCTCCGCCAGCCGCTGTCACTTATCTATCACGCTGTGCGCTTGCTCTGGGCGCAGCATGATCATGGAAGACAGCTCGCGGTGGCTGTCCAATAGAGTGAGGGAAGCGGGGATAACCCCACCTCCTCAGCATGGACAGCCACCGCAAGCTGCTTCCATGATCACGCTGGACCCAGAGGAAGCGCGCAGCGTGATAGATAAGTGACAGCGGCGTGCAGAGGAGGGGCACAGGAGGTAAGAGCAGACAAGAGCTGGGGGCAAATATACCCATACGAGCTGGGGGAAACATACCCATATGTGCTGGGTGGTAAATATACCCATATGAGCTGGGAGCAAATATACCCATATGAGCGGGGGGGGGAAATATACCCATATGAGCGGGGGGGGGAAATATACCCATATGAGCGGGGGGAAATATACCCATATGAGCTGGGTGGTAAATATACCCATATGAGCTGGGGGCAAATATACCCATATGAGCTGGGGCAAATATACCCATATGAGCTGGGGCAAATATACCCATATGAGCTGGGGGGAAATATACCCATATGAGCTGGGGGGCAAATATACCCATATGAGCGGGGGGGCAAATATACCCATATGAGCTGGGGGCAAATATACCCATATGAGCTGGGGCAAATATACCCATGTGTGAGCTGGGGCAAATATAACCATGTGTGAGCTGGTCTGGGGCAATATATCCATGTGTCAGCTGCTGGGGCAATATATCCATGTGTCAGCTGCTGGGGCAATATATCCATGTGTCAGCTGGTCTGGGGCAATATATCCATGTGTCAGCTGGTCTGGGGTAATATATCCATGTGTGAGCTGGTCTGGGGGCAATATATCCATGTGTGAGCTGGTCTGGGGCAATATATCCATGTGTGAGCTGCTGTGGCAATATATCCATGTGTGAGCTGGTCTGGGGCAATATATCCATGTGTGAGCTGGTCTGGGGCAATATATCCATGTATGAGCTGGTCTGGGGGCAATATACCCATGTGAGAGCTGGGGGCAAATGTACCCATGTGAGAGCTGGGGCAATATAACCATGTGAGAGCTGGGTCAAATATACCCATGTGAGAGCTGGGGCAATATAACCATGTGAGAGCTGGGGCAATATAACAATGTGAGAGCTGGGGCAATATATCCATGTGAGCTGGGGGCAATATATTACATCCATCTTTTTTTGGGGGGGGTGGTGCAAGTAGCTGGTCTTGCCTAGGGCGCAAAATAGTCTAGCACCGGCTCTGCCGAAAGGTTACTGAACACTGAAATTCAGCGTTCGGTTACCATTCCTGGCCATTCGGCTATTCAGAGAGCAGGCAGTTCGCCAAATATGGGCGAATTACCTGCACATATGGTGCCTGTTTGAGGGCAGTGAATTCCCCATAGAGAAGCGAAACTACGTCTATTCAGAGAACAAAAACCAGCAGTGAAAGGTTCCCGAAATGCCCTGCCATTCGGTGGTTTCATTCGACAGGTTTATTCAGGAGAATCCCATAGGCTTCAATGTTAAAAATATTCCCGTTTTAATTCAATATCTAATAAACCGTTTATTATATTCTGCAGTAAAAAGTTTCTTTATTTTTAGATTTTTTTTAGGATCTTTTACGCATTTTTTTTGGGATTTTTTTTGCAAACATTTTACCTTTTTAAATATTTTTTTTAATCGTTTTTCTGTAACAGACCTTTTTATTATCATTCATTGGATTTTATATGTACATTTCAGACATTTTCGTTCTGTAGTTTCTTTGCAAACAGTGTTTCACTTTTCAAACAATGAAGCGTACTGTTTTTTTTTTTGTTTTTTTCACTCCATTTGTCTGCGGTGTCGGCTTTTTCCGGCGGCTGCTCTGCTCTGTGATTGGCGGCTGCTCGGGTTTCTCCGGCGTGTTGGGCGGGGTTAGTCCAGATGTTTTTGCGGGTTTGGTGAGCATTCGCCGGGTTTTGCGGTGAGTGTTCGTCGGGTTTGCAACAGCTTTTCCCTGCACTAGGACAGCCCTGTGGTGCTTGCTGTATACACCGCAGGGTCGCCGAAATGGGATCGCCAAATCGCACCGAATTGAAGAGAACGAAAAGTCACCGAACGTGCGGTGACTTTTCGATTCTCTTTGAATAACCCTGAAGGTGGTATCCTTTCTTGAGTGCATTGAGAATGCAAGGGACCGACAATGTCTCTATCAGGTCTATTCACTAAATGATGAAACTCAGGAGAACTGTCAGAAGAGAACAATGTAGACCAAATAGCCGATTTGGAAAGTGAGATAAATGGGAGAATTTTTCGGGTTTGGCTTAGTGGCCCGGATTTTTCACTTCTCCAGTCATTCTCCCTGAGTTTAACCTTTTATTGAATAGACATGTAAATTTTCCAGGAGAACAGCATTTTCTCATACAAAGTGCTGTGTGGATGCCAGAATTCACAGTACAGGTTTCTAGTAATCATTTTCACAGCAGGAATTATGGGAGTGCGCCTATATTTTGGTAAATTGCAAAGAAGTGTGTGTGTGTGTCCTACAGATAGAGCCAATATATTAGTGTTCAATGCATTATCCGGAATAGTTGTGCAGCCAAATGTGTCAGTGTGGGGTATCCACAACCTCTTAAATACCCAAGATTTCAGATTGGATGCAGTAAATAGGTGGAGTATTACTCCCATATTACAGTGTCTATAACTAGACACCAGTGTATGGGCAGTCAGTGTCATAAGGGAGCGCTGATTCTCCTCTGTTGCTCTCCTCCACCGCAAATCACCAGGATTGGAGCCGAAATAAAGTTAAAAATACTTGATTTTAAAATATAAAATGTTAAAACAAACCTTCCATAAAAACATAGAGACGCGTTTTGCCGATTCTCTATCGGCCTCCTCAGTCTGCCAGACAGAAAACCGTCGAAAGGCGTCTCTGCACTGTTTTTATAGAACGTTTGTTTTAACATTTTCTTTTTTAAAATAAAGTATTTTTAACTTTATTTCGGCTCCAACCCTGTTCATTTGCGGTGGAGGAGATTCAGGGCTCCTTTATGACGCTGGTGTCTAGTTGTAGACACTGCAATATGTGAGTACCACCTTAATAATTGTGCAGATTACCCTTGACTAATCTGTGTGCTTCTCTCTCTTTTGAGCCCTGATCACACACAACGGAGGAGAGCGACAGGAGAATCAGCGCTCCCTTATGACACTGACTGCCCATACACTGGTGTCTAGTTATAGACACTGTAATATGTGAGTAATATTCCACCTATTTACTGCATCCAGAGCGTTTTTTACGATAATCTGCACAATTGTGTGCTTCTCTAGTTTTCTCTTTCGAAGTACATATACCAAGCATGGAATTGGACATTATCTCCTATAGATCCCTAACCATTTCGATCAGAGGGAAGGAGGTCCAGTAATCCCATCCCATGAGGAAAGACCTACGTTTTTTCTTTCAAGACTTTAAAAAGACAAATTTTCTTGTAACCACTAGAGGGCACTATAACATTGAATGCTCATTGCTAAAAGGCTTGTGCACCGTTTTTGTTTTTTTTTTCGGTTCGATTTGTTCGGATGTTTAAACTTTTCGGCTCGTTTCGACCGATTTCTGGTTCGGTTCGGATCGTTTTTCGTGTACATTTTTTTTCGTAATATCGACCATTTTTCGTATTTTCGTGTCACTTTGCTTGTTTTTTGTATCGACTTTTCGGAAATTTCGGAAATTTTAGTTTTTTCGGAACGTCTGTTCTCCTCGTTTCAAAGTGTCTACGATAATTCTGGCGATTCTATCGTGTTTTTTTTATTAAATAAAGATCCTTTTTTTCTTATGAATAATTGAATATACATTTCACAACTTTATTTAATCATATTAAAATGGTATGAATGCCAAGGAACAAAAAAAATGAACAAAACGATTTAAAAAACATTGCCGAATGCCACAAGAAACAAGTGATACGCATTTACAAATACAAAATTTACAGAATCAGCGATATAACCGATAATAGTTAAATATACGATTTCCAGAATTACCGAAATGGAACCGAAATCACGAATGGAACCAAAATCATGAATAGAGCGAAAATAAATTTCGATTTGACACATTTCAAGTCCATTCGAAAAATTTTCGTTTCGGCTCAGAAAACTTTTCGGATCTGCCATTTTCGGATCTAAAAATTTTCGGAAAATCGGCCACATCCGAAAACACGAATCGGGAAATTTTGCGAAAATTCCGAAACCCGAAGCGCACATCCCTAATTGCTACTAAGAACTTTGGCCACTAGATGGCATAAGTATTTCAACTCATTCTGTTCTGACTATAAAAGAATATGTTTATTTAGTATAGAGATATACACTATATTGCCAAAAGTATTCACTCACCTGCCTTGACTCGCATATGGATGGATGAGCGAATACTTTTGGCAATATAGTGTATTTATATGTTCATGAAGTGAATTTTCTGAGTCATTTATATTGTATGTAAATTGCTGCGCCTTAAGGGAGTTTTTTCCTACAGTCAGGGTTATTCAAAGAGCTCCGAATTGCTGGCGAAAGGTAACCGAACGCTGAAATTCAGCTTATTATTATTATTGGCATTTACACAGCGCCAACATACTCCGCAGCCCATTACAATAGGGAAGCACAAACAGATACATGATACATAATGAAAAGATGACCCTGCCCGTAGGATGACTGTCCAAGTAGTGCAGCATTTAGGCTAAGGTCAGACGAAAGCAGTTTTAACGTGCGTTTAGCCGCACGAAATCACGGCCGTACTAGCAGCAAATGACGTCCAATGCCGGGGAACATACGACGAACGGCCGCACGAAAGTTCGTCCGCGCAACGCAAGTGGCCAACGAACGCATTTTTTCGAGAACGTCAAACCGCTACTACTGACGTACAGAGTGCGCTGCGGCCGCATAGCGGCGTGTGTGCGTGATTAGGAGACGTCAGACGCTGCTAATGTCCGGCCAACATAACGTCCAGACTCAAAAAGTGTTTTATTGATGATCCGTACAAAATCACGGACGAAAAGGCGCATCGTATGACCGCTATCGCGTATTCCGGGGGAAAATACGTACGTTCGTTCGACCGAACTTTTTCACGGACGACGTGAAAAATGCGTTCGTCTGACCCTAGCCTTAACCAGCGTACGGTTACCATTCCTGGCTATTCAGAGAGCAGGCAGTTCGCCAAATCTTGGCGAATTGCATGCACATACGGTGCCTGTTCGAGGGCAGTGAAATCCCCATAGTAAAGCAATGTTTCGTCTATTCAGAGACCACAAAACCGCTGAGAAAGGTTGCTGAAATGCCCTGCCATTCGGTGGTTTCATTCAACAGGTTTATTCAGGCGAATCCCATAGGCTTCAATCTTAAAAATATTCCCGTTTTAATGTAATATCTAATAAACTGTTGATTAATATTCTGCAGTAAAAAGTCTCTTCATTTTTAGATTTTTTTTTTAGGATGTTTTAGGCATTTTTTGGGATTTTTTTGCAAACTTTTTTCCGTTTAATCGTTTTTTATTTTTTCTGTAACAGCCCTTTTTATTATCATTCATTGGACCTTATATGTAAATTTCAGACATTTTCGTTCTGTAGTTTCTTTGCAAACAGCGTTTTACTTTTCAAACATTCAAGCGTACTGTTTTTTTTTTTCACTTCATTCATCTGCGGTGTGTCGGGTTTTTCAGGTGGCTGCTCTGCGCTGTGATCGGCTCCTGCTCGGGTTTCTCCGGTGTGTTCGACGGGGTTAATGCAGATGTTTTTTTTTTTTTTTTAAATTGAAAAGTTTTTATTGATTTTTTTCAACAGTACAAATATAGATGATAAAGCAGTACTTCAGTGAACAATCAGTGCCTTTTAAGAAAAACAAAAAGAAACAAAAACCAACAAACTACATACATTTGTCGCTGCTGCGATTGTCAACAATAAAATATAACCTTACAGATATTCCATGTGTGCGCTAAATTCCACATTCCGCTTCTCAAGGACTTCACCCCGAAACCCCAATAAGACCAGTATCCTACGTCTGTCCCTCGTGTAAGCCCCCCCGTGCATGATCCCCTCCATCTAGTTGTTAGAAATAAGATAAGTGTCCCAAATATACCAGAAGTTCCTCTTGGATGGTAAAGTTCCTGTAACTGTCCGGGACATTGCGTCTAATAAGCGGAATTCTTTTAGGCGGTCAGTAAGTAGGGTGAGGGATGGGAGGTCGGTAGACTTCCACCTAGCTGCCACCATTAGGGACGATATGGTCAAGATGTGCGCTAACATTTGTTTCTGGAACCTGGAATACGAATTAGGGAAGAATTGAAGGAGCACTATCTCCGGGGTAGGATCCACCGTGATACCCAGAATCTTGGAGCTCAATGTCGCAACCTCCCTCCAAAGGGGGGCACGTCCACAAAGTATGGTAATACGTTCCTCTTAATAACCCACATCTCCAGCATGTGGAGGAAGCCCCACTTGACATGTGGCTCTCTCTATCAGGTGTTAGGTACCACCTATATAGCAACTTTTTACGCGCTTCCCACAATGATGCACATTTAAACTTGCTTCTGTCATCCGAGAAACTATTTCTCCACTGATCCCTTGGAAGTTCCCTTCCCAGGTCTTTCTCCCAATTTCTCTGATATTCCCAATGTTTATTAACTGTGGCTGTAAGTAGGAGATCGTAACAGATGGATATCATTTTCCTCCGTTCTAGGGGGTGGGAACACCTATTTTCAAATGGAGAAAGCAGGGAGCGCGTAGAAGATAGTTTCCCTCCAAGTCCCCATACCGCTAGTTGAGATCGGATCTGACCATATGATAGCCACAGGGAGTGGGGAATGTCATATTTATCAATTAGTCGTGAAAAGGGGAGAAATCCCTCCTGATTAAAAAATTGGAAGAGCCTCGTCACGGCGTGTAATGTCCATACCCGTGGGTCAAAGTGAGGAATGAGGTGGCCTAACACCGTAAGTGGGGCTGCCAGGGCAATGGGGTGATAGTTTATGAGTTTAGCTGTGTTATAGTCCCATTCTCTACGGAGCAGGCTGGCAAAAGGAGGAAGAGGTGGTAACTTAGGGCGTAGGGATTTGGGCAGCCAGAGGATTATTGAAGGTGAATATGGAAGAAGAGAAATCTAGTCCACTGGGGACCCGGAGGAGTCATGAGAAGGGTTTGGGATGCTGTTAACATGGATGCTTTATAATACATTAATACATTAGGGATCCCCATCCCTCCGCCCTCTATAGATTGATTCAATAGGGCCGCTCTCACTCTAGGACGTTTACTTCGCCAGACAAATTTGGAGAGTACAGATTGCAAATTCAATAGATAGGTTTGTGGCAAAGCTATGGGGAGGGCACGGAAAAGATAAAGCAGTTTTGGCAATAAAGACATTTTAAGCGCTGCAATTCGACCCGCCCAGGACACCTCCACCTTAGACCAATTCATACATAGATTTCTAAGTTGTGTAAGCATAGGTTGATAGTTATTAGTAAATAGTTCTACCCTAGAGAAAGCTATTTTGACTCCCAAATATGTAATGTGTGATTTCCTCCAGTCATAGGGGTAGGCAATTTGTAAGGGGAGAAGATTCCCATGGGGAATCGCAAACGACAACGCTTGTGATTTCTTCAGATTAATTTTATGAAAAGAGGCTTTACCATAACTATCTAGAATCTCATGAAGAGCGGGTAGAGATGATGATGGTTCTGTCAGCGTCAATAATATATCGTCCGCAAAGAGGCTCACTTTGCTCTGTGTGGGACCTATGTGTATGCCTTGGACTTCAGAGGCTTGCCTAATGGCTTGGGCGAGTGGTTCAAGCGCCAGCGCATAAAGTAGGGGTGATAACAGGCATCCCTGCCTTGTACCGTTAGAGATGTTAATGGAGTCGGATGTGAAGCCAGCATTCAGGACCTGTGCAGTGGGAAATGTATAAAGCCCCCCCACTGCCTTAATCAAAGCGACTGGGAAATTGAATTTTAACAATACATGATTCAAATAGGACCAGTTAATCCGATCAAACGTTTTTTCTGCGTCTAATGATAGTAGTAAGGTAGGTTGGGACGTTTGGACTACATGGTCAACAAGGGTAAGTACTTTCAGGGTGTTATCTGGGCCTTGTCTATTTTTTATGAAGCCTACTTGGTCGTCTGCAACTAAGAATGGCAGTACCTCTGCTATTCTAATGGCCATAATCTTCGCGTATAACTTGGTGTCGACATTAAGGAGCGATATAGGTCGATATTGTGAGCAGTGAGGAGAAGGAAGTGGCGTTTTAGGGATTGTTACAATATGCGCTGCTAACCACTCCCGAGGTGGTTGTCCCGATTCAAAGAGTGAGTGAAAATTTTTTAGCAGATGGGGTTGAAGATCTGGAAAACCTTTATAATATTTCGCTGTGAACTCGTCTGGACCAGGGGCCTTGCCATTAGGTAAACTTTTTAGTGCCGATGCTAGCTCAATAGAGGTTATGGGTCTGATTAACTCGTCTTGAAGATTATCTGACAGCTGTGGAAGGTGGAGGGAGTTCAAGAAGGGAAATATGTCTTGCAGGGACGGTTGGTGTACGTCGGGTTCTGCCGAAAGATTGTACAGGGAGGCGTAATACCGTGCAAAGCATTCAGCTATTTGTCTTGGTTGGTGTTTGAGCTGCCCCTCCCGATCTAATATCTGTGGTATACGTGATTTCCCCATTTTGGCTTTCAGTTTGTTAGCTAGCATTCTGCTTGCCTTGTTACTGTAAATATAGCATCTCGCCTTAAGTCTACGCGACATCCATGTGTAATGTAGCTTGTCTAACTCGATCAATTGTCTACGAAGGTCCGTGATATGTGACAGGGAGGCCTCCGTGCGTAGTCGTTTGTAGGATTCGTCGGCTATTGTGATTTGGCGTAACAGGGATAGTCTATGGTCCGTTCGTTGTTTTTTAAGACGCGCACCCCATTTGATTAGAATACCCCTCACTACCGCTTTGTGAGCTTGCCATAATACTCCCTCTGATATCTCTTCAGACGAATTCTCTCTAAAATAGCTAGATAAGGCAGTTTGTATTTCTTCTCTGATCTCAGGACGAGATAATAACGATTCATTCAATCGCCAAGGGGCTCTACCACACGAATCATAGTCATCTGCAATACACATTATAGTTGGAGCATGATCTGACCACGTTATAGGTCCAATATAGCAGTCTCGGACTTGGGTGAGGGTATCACCTTTTATAAACATATAGTCTATTCGAGAATATACATTATGGGCTGTGGAAAAAAAGGAGTGACCCATTTCTCCTGGGTGGAACAGTTGCCAGACATCAAAAAGTTGGTGCGCAGCCAATAAGTTTGCATATCTGGTGCGAGCCGCCCTCACTCTCTTTGAAGCTCGGGAAGGTAAATCAAGGGACATATTGAAATCTCCACAAACAACCAGTCTGCCAGCCAGTGACTTTTGCATTCGAGAAAAAACCTTGTTCAAAAAGGGAAGTTGGGAGTCGTTCGGGCTATACAACTTAACGATGGTGTAAACGATATGGTTCAAGGAGCACGTTAAGATAATAAATCTTCCATTGGGATCAACCACTTTATGAATCAGGCTAAAGGCGAGATGGTTCTGAATTAAAATGGATACTCCCCTAGTTTTCGTTGGGGAAGTCGCATGAAACTGCGTAGTGTATTATGGCAAATATAATCTGGGATACGCCGAGTGTTTAAAATGCGTCTCTTGGAGGCAGATTACATCTTGCTGAATACACTGCAGGGTCACCGAAATGGGATCGCCAAATCGCACCGAATTGAAGAGAACGAAAAGTCACCGAACGTGCGGTGACTTATCGATTCTCTTTGAATAACCCTCTATATTTTGGTCACTTCAGCACACACTTGCCATACATTTTCTCTCACGTGATCACTTACATTAATGCACACGTTTAACATTTTTATATACACTGCATGGAATTAACCCCTTGATGCTGGGGCAACACTGGGAGCAGTGGCGTCACAAGGGGGCGGGGGGTGCTGCCCACACCGGGTGACACCACCCCCTAGGGTGATAAGCAAAAAAAATTAAGAAATTGCCAGGAAGGATACATTGAGATTTCTCTCATTTTCAAGTATGTCCTGGGTAGGCAATGCCTAGGCTGGCACTTTCCAGGGGGCGGCAAAAAAACCACCACTAAAGGGGATATTCACAGGGCAACGAAATGACGCAGACATTTCAGTGTTCTGTTGTTCCGCGCACTTTGGGGAATCAAATTTCCCTGGTGAATTCACCGCAGGGTCCCTAAAGTGAAGGGAATCAGCCACCGAATGCTGCCGCAAACCCGTCGCCTGCTGTTTTCAAAAAAACTACTGAACGAAAATGTCTGGAGTTTACATATAAGATCCTATGAATGATTATAAAAAGGGCTGTTACAGAAAAAAGAAAAAACGCTATTAGAAATTTTTTTTTTTTTTTTAAAAATGCCTAAAAGATACTAAAAAAATAAAAATAAAAAAATAAAGAGATTTTTTTACTACAGATTAAAGTAATAATGGTTTATTAGATATTGGATAAAAACGGGAATATTTTTAACATTGAAACCTATGGTGTTCGCCTGAATAAACCTGCCGAATGAAACCACCGGACATCAGGACATTTATTTATTTTATTTATAAAGGATTTTACCAGGAAGGATGCATTGAGATTTCTCTCGTTTTCAAGTACGTCCTGGGTTCAAGAACATTAAATTGTTACAGTTGTTACAGAAATACAAAGTAATACTCTGCAGATTAACCATTACTTCTCTATGGGGACTTTCACTGCCGTCAAACAGGCACCGTACTTGCTGGCAGTTTGCCAAAATTTGTGTGTGAGCATATCATAGAGCTCCACAGCAATAAACCTCACAGTAAAGTGCACCCTGCATGAGCATTCATTGTTATATGGGAGTACTGAGCTATGAGTAAGAGTAGTTAAAAAAATAAACTGTAAAACTCGGTGACCCCATGAGTTACCGCACCGGGTGACACCAACCCTAGTGACGCCACTGACTGGGAGGAAGGCGAGCCTGAACACTGCGGGGTGGCACAGTCCTCCCCACAGCTCTTCGGCAACTCCCTTAATTGCAGTTAATTGCTGTAAGGAATAAGGGAAGGCTGGGGGAGTTGCCAGAGAGTCAGGGGGGGCATTCTATGCCGTCCCTCTGCACTCAACGCCCACCCACCTCTGTGACGGCATAGCAGGCCTGGCGGCGACAAGGGGTTAACAAACAGTTTGCAGGGGCACACTTCATGTATTTACAAACATGCACTGCTATACACAAACACACAAAAATTATCAATTCAGCAATTTGCCTTGGCTGCTGGCCAGGGACTGCTTATCAGAATTCTGTTGAGAAGACCCACAGACAGGGGGAACAGACTAATAGGGCACTGCCCCCCAAGGCTTGGTCAAGCTTTCCCATTCAGCAGGGCCCTGAGCAACCACAGATAAATATCTTCTATAGAACTATTACCATCTATGTGACTTCACCGCTGTCTGTGTCTTCTTGTCTGTCAATCTCTGTAATATCACAATGTACATATGTATGGTGATTGTATTTATGTGGCTTGTGTTAGGACAGGCACAATAGGGGGTGGCATAATCTCCCATTGCCTGGTGGGACTCAAGGGTTGTCAGTCTGTCCTTGCCCTTGGGCCAGCTGTTGAAACAGATGCCTGATTGTGCAGGTGGCTGTGCCGTAAGCTAAAAAAGGTGCAGATAGCCATTTCAGTCCATGCTTTCTGTTTTAGTAGAGCTAACTTTGTTACCCCAGTAAAAGGACTGGCCTGGCCACAGTTGTGACCACCATGACAAGAGTAGTCATATCAATCAGACCTAACCAACATTTAGATGGTTCGTTAATGCCTTCTGGTAAAGTTCGGGTGAGCGAGTGGTTTGTGTTGGGTATAGGTATGGGACAGTTCGGGTTAGTGAGAGTAGTTCTTGGATGAAGTTTGAGTGGATATACTTTGGACTATGGTTAAGGGTAAATACGTTTGACTACGGTTAAAGTTTAGAAGAAAGTTATAGGAATCTTATGCGTAGGCATGATGGTCAAGGTTGGAATGTAACTCACATGACTTTCAACTAAAGAATCTTGTCCTTTTGAGGCCTAGCAAAATATGTTCTGTCTTATTTGTGACCGTGTCCAGGGGCTGGATGTATATAAATGAGGGTTTTGAGTCTGTATATGTATGTATCCATAGTATGGTGGCTTAATATTGCCTGGTTTGTGATTTAGGCAGCGCATATAGTGCTAAATCTATTGTCACTATGTATCTACCATTTGTACATCATTATGTCATAGTGTGTGCATAAATTTGCAGGAACCTTATGAATCAATCTAACCAAGCACCTGTGAGGCATGCTTTGGCAGAAAATATGTATTTATCATGATTTGGTTTCATTTATGACGTATTCCACTGAACAATAAAGATACGGTAATATTTATGCCCAGTTTAAATTGCAATGTCAGTTAATTGTACATAAATCTTGTTTAACAGGCATTTCGTTTTGGTAATCCTGTTCAACACACTGAAGAGAAGATCTCAGAACTTCAAATTCAAGTAAATACAATTTTTGACCACATAAATAAAATGGTACCCACAATTCATGACATCCACAAGGACAACACATCCTGTGCTTACTGTAGCAGAGTCACAATCATAAATGAGAGGGAAGAGTACTGCATTGGCGATGTTCTCATTGTTCAAGTGGACATGTATGACTATTTAAAGAAAAGAAAAACGTATGGGGGAGACTTATTGAAAGCAAGAATTTCTAGCCCAGATCTTGGCGCTGCTGCATCAGGGAAGGTTGAAGACTTCAGTAATGGAACATATCACATACATTTCACCCTCTTCTGGGAGGGCAAGGTAATAGTGTCTGTGATTCTGATCCACCCAAGTGAAGTCGTTTCAGCTCTTTGGAAAGCAAGAAACAGCTGGTATGGTTACATATCATACTATGGCAAATTTACAAAACCGAACCAGGAGACGGAGACCAAATGTGGGTTTGAACGTGACTATTCCAAGGAACTGTGTGAGTATGCAGATCCACGGGATGAAGAATATTTTTACTGTGTAAAACCTTCAAACTTTTCTTGTGATTCATTTACAGAAATCAAAAGCATTTTTACTATGCAGTCAAATGTGAATACAAGAACTAAGAGCCTGTTAGAAAAGTAAGTCAATTATTAATTCATTAAGTCTTGCATTGATTTTAAGGCTGGTGTCAGACGAGCGTAGTGTTCACGTCCGTGCTGGCGCCTAAAAGTACGTCCGTGATAGCATGAAAGAAAGCCCATCGGAGCCCAACACACGAAGAACGTCCGCACTGAACTGCGGACGCACAACGGCCACGGCCCACGGACGCAAGGCAGGCAAGAATGTACATCCCCTAGACCGGCTGCACAAAGTGTGCTGCGTCCGCAGCGTCTACATAGCTTTGTGTGTGAGTGATGGAACGTGGTCAGACGGACTGCATTTATACGCCAGCATTTTTCACGGACAAAATGGTTTTGCATTTTAATTTATTTTCCCTCCTACATCCGTCAAAATATATGTCAGTGAAAAAAACAGACTGTGTGGCCACTACTGCGTCTTCCGTACTAACGTCGTCTGTACTGCACGGACGTACAGTCCGTAGAAATCACGTTCGTCTGACCCTAGCCTAAATGTCTTAAAAAAAAAAAAAAAAGCTGGAAGGACTAATAAATATGTTTACCTAGGGAATGATCAAACTGTTACTATTTCACTTTTACCACACCTTTTTTAATATTTCAATACCATTTCTGTTGGTAATAGACATGTGTGGAACATTTTGGAATTCTAAAAATGAATAATCAGAACCAGCGTCCAACATATATTTGTCCACTACAAATATTCGGGACTGCAATGTAATTAAGGTTACTGTTTCTGCTTTTTTTTATTGTTAAACCAAGAATATAACAGACAATCATTGTGAGACTGACAGGTCAAACAGGTCTGCCAGGCACATAGTGATAACAGTAGACAGTATCAACAAAGGTGAAAACTATAATAAAGTCCCAAACTATACTAGGGCCACAGAGGGTAGGGAGGTGGCATCCAAACTAAGCATAATGAAACAGAAAACCATTGTTGTACCCCACTCTCTGAAGTAACAAGGCCCAATAAAGCATATTACGTTGATCCTTGTACAGGGGTGCCCAATCTCAGCCCTCCAGGTGTTTTGGAATTACATCTCCCACATGGGAGATTTTCAAACTGAAGAGTGACTATCGTGGGAGATGTAGTTACAAAACATCTGGAGGGCTGAAATTGAGCACCCCTGATGTAGTATAAAAGCCAAAAGTGGGTAAAGGGTTAAGAATCGGGAGAGTGGTGTCAGACTGTGCAGACAAAATAGGTGGTGAGCCTCTTAACATTCGTACCTTTAACCCCTTGCGGACCAATGACGTACATGGTACATACTGGTGAAAAAATACCATTAAAAACCAAGGACGTATCATGTACGTCATTGTCCTCTAACTCCCTTTCCCTTCCTATAATCCCCTCTCTTCCTTGAAATTAGACCTCCGTGTTTAAAGACCCCGGTCATCGCACTCACGTCGTCACCGGGCATGATGACGTCGGTTTCAGGTGCCCCCAGCACTGCCAGTGCCCTTTCCTCCAATGTTCTCTTTAACCCACTTAGGTGCCGGATCGCGATTCGGCGCCAGATGGCAGTCCTCTCCCAGAGGTGGCTGACATCTTGGAATTCAGCCAAGCCTCCAGGGCCTCCCCAGCACACTGACATTGTCGCCATATGTGCGATGTCAGTTGGGCAGTTAACCCCCTAGCTGCCAAGTGGAGATGGAGGGCTCTTTTGGACCCCCGTTTCTCCCGATAGGTGACAGCTAGAAAGTCATGTTTGGTATTATTGGAAAGGTGGAAAGGCCAGAGCATGACCTTTCCAATGACACCAAACATGACCAGGCTCGGTTAAAAGTAAAGTTAAAAATAAAGTAATTCTAAAAATAAATAAAAATAAAAAGTGTTTAAAATTTTTTTTGGCTTGGTCTATGGGTCAGCAACCTTGGCTCCCTAAATGTTTTGTAACTACATCTCCCATGATGCTCAGTCACTCATCAGCATGGAAGAGCCTCATGTTAAATGTAGTTCTAAAATATCCAGCAAGCCAAGGTTGCTGACCCATGGTTCTGGGTCTTATAATAAAAGAGGACTTCAAATCGCACACAGAGGTGAAATAGCTCAGCAGTGAAGGAGTTAAAAAGCAAAAACGTTTAAACATAGGGTATTTCTATACTCTGGCCAAAATTTCTAAACTATTTACCCGGGGTCTTTTTTGGCGGTTATAGACTGTTTTCTCTATTTTTTTCATAAATTTTTATAGTAAATTATATGATATATAATAAAAACCCAAGGGCTGAATATAGAATATTTGATACAGTCCTAACCTCAACATCTGAGGAAAGGGATTTAGGGGTTATTATTTCAGAGGATCTAAGGGTAAGTAGTCAATGTAATAGAGCAGCAGGAAATGCTGGCAGAATGCTTGGTTGTGTAGGGAGAGGTATTAGCAGTAGGAAAAGGGAAGTGCTCATGCCACTGTACAGAGCACTGGTGAGACCTCACTTGGAGTACTGTGTGCAGTACTGGAGACCGTATCTCCAGAAGGATATAGACATCTTAGAGTTCAGAGAAGGGCTACTAAAATGGTGTACGGCTTGAAGGAGAAAAGTTACCAGGAAAAGCTTAATGATCTTCACTTGTACAGCTTGGAAAAAAGACGAGACAGAGGAGATATGATAGAAACATTTAAATACGTAAAGGGAATCCACAAGGTAGAGGAAGGGAGTATATTTAAACGGAAACAAAGTAGCAAAACAAGAGGACATAGTCTTAGATTAGAGGGGCAAAGGTTTAAAAGTAACATCAGGAAGCATTATTTTACTGAGGGTGGTGGATACATGGAACAGTCTTCCAGTAGAAGTGGTAGAGGCCAAAACAGTAATTGAATTTAAGCAAGCATGGGATAGGCATAAGGCTATCCTAAACAAGATAAATCCAGGCAAAGTATCCATGTAATTGGGCAGACTAGATGGGCCAAAATGTTCTTATCTGCCGACATTTTCTATGTTTCTATGATATGATGAAAATAATGGTATCCTTAGAAAGTCCATTTAATGGCGAGAAAAATTGTATATAATATGACAAAAAAAACAATTCACTTGTCCCTACAGGGATAGTGATAAATTACAGAGCGCCCCAACCAATATGGGATTAAACCCTCTTTAATAACATATTACAAAAAGAAAGTTTAATGGTATGTGGAGAACCAGTATCAAAAAACCTTCAAATGGATTGGGGTTAATTAAAATAGTAAATTTATTTTTGGACAATGCCAAACACAAAACAAATTAACAAACGTGAAAACAACATAAACATTGCATTAGAAGTGTATATGGACAATAGGTAATTTCGTTGTGGACTAGTGATGGTATGCTATTGATAGCTGAGACCAAAATGACGTAGGAGCTCCAGATAATTGGATAGATAGTTAACACCAAAGTTTGGCCTATAACTTAGCCACTGAAGCTAGACACTTGGGTGATCCCAAAAGGGGGAAAATTACAATTGTTGATGCTAGGCAGAAATGTGGCTAAATATAATAGACTATAATGTATAAAATGGCTTAACTAGTTGATATAAGCACATATTTTTTCACAGCCTTATAACAAAGGTATATAATAAACGTTTTCACATGGATACTTGAGTGGTTAGGTAGTTATTTGCAAACGAAAAGATTAACTCGGTTGTGTAACGGCAGCCTTGTATCACCAAAGTGGGTGTATTAATTGTTGGTAGACCGTTCCTTATAACGAGGCAATAAAGATTGCTAACAGCTGTTACCAACAGCTAAATGCATTAATATTCTTGTTTCCCGATAATATAATTTTAGTTCGCTACAGCTTATATAACAGTATAACCATATAGTAGAAAATATTTGCAGACAGATCCTGTTATTAAGGAGAAATAGATCGTTAGCCGCTGTTTGTAGCAAATAGATATACAATAACCTACACCATCCAAACAATGCTGCAATGATCAAATTCGGAAAAAATACTTATAGCTGGCTGACTGAATATCAACTAGTTAAGCCATTTTATACATTATAGTCTATTATATTTAGCCACATTTCTGCCTAGCATCAATAATCATAATTTTCCCCTAAAATCGTCAGTTGTAGTTTTGGTTTTAACAACCACGCATTTAAATAGAGGATTATATAGCAATTTAAAGGGTAATACACATGGTACATAGTCTTTTCTTGTGAAAAAGATACAAAACCACACTCCGAGTGGAAAGTTTTAAATGCTCTACTATCTGGTATATCCCTGTTGAATAGATTTCTGACGTGCCTCTATTCTATATAGAAATAATCCACATTGGAATCTGGAAAGAGGGCAGTTTGATATCAGCACGTATTAACGCGCAGTCTTACAGCAATAATACATAATGTTCGTATTGACGTGAATACTTAAGTGGTGTAGGTAGTAGTTTGAAAACCAAAAGATTTGCTCAATTGTATCACGGCAACCTTGTATCACCAAGGCGGGTGTGTTAATTGTTGGCAAACAATTCGCTACAACGCGGCAATTAAGATTGCTATCCGCTATTACCAACAGCTAAATATATAGTGTTCTTATTTCTCAATTATGTTGTTGTAGATATGTCGCAACAGCATTATATCACAGTATAGGCATATAGTAATAAATACTTGCAGACAGATCGTATTAATAGAGAGAAATAAATAGTTGACCGCTGTTCGTAGCAACATATACAGTAAGAAACAAGAAGGGTGTTTGTGAGGGTCCTGAGAACGAATAACAGCACAATGGCCTGCTCTACGGTGGGTGCCCGCTCAGGTCTCACAAACAAGGTTTTAGCTTGCTTGTGCCATTACAGGGATGAATTTTCCATATGCAAATCAGCCTGCTCTCACCCAAAAAGGGTGGCCAGTGCTGATTGCCAAGGACGTCATCCCTGCACAAGAGGTGCAGCAACCCCCGACTATCGTTTCGGCCTTCTTGGGCCTCGTCAGGAGGGTATAGCTGACTGATTTGCATATGGAAAATTCATCCCTGTAATGGCACAAGCAAGCTAAAACCTTGTTTGTGAGACCTGAGCGGGCACCCACCGTAGAGCAGGCCATTGTGCTGTTGCTCGTTCTCAGGACCTCTCTCCCTCCCGATCGCCAGGGAGCAGGGGGTTAATACAGGCACCGCTTGGAAGGGCACAGCCTGCCCTTCCAAACGGTGGCTCTCATTAACCCCTGGGGAGCCGGATCACGGATCGGCGCTGAAAAGCGCCGGTTCGTGATCCTTTCCCGGAGCTGGCCGACATCTTGGATGTCGGCCAAGCCTCCGGGAACTCCCCCTGAGGACTGGCATCATCGTGCATAGCATGATGACGCCAGTCCTGAAGTTAACACCTAGCTGCCACCAATGGTGGAGATAGGGGGTTCCAATGGACCCCCTATCTCCCAATCCGTGGCAGCTAGGGGTTAAAGTTTGGTACTGTTGGATCGGCCAGAGCATGGCCGTTCCAACGATACCAAACACGACTGTGAAAAAAGTTTTTTTAAAAAATAAAAATTAAAAATAAAAATAAAAAAATATTTTAAAAAAAAAATTATAAAAAAAAAATAAACAATTTTTTTTTTCTTTTTTTTGGTTTGTTAATGCAGCAATATTGTTCCCATTTCAATTATAATGTGAACAATGATGCTGCACTAACGATTTTTGTATGCGGTGCGTTTGTTAAAAATCGCGTAATTTTCCCCAAAAAAAAATGTAACGAGACCCCAGCTCTAATTTTCTTAACAAGCGCACCCCATACAAAATCTAACCGCAATTGCTCGCATGTTAAAATGTGAAAAAAAAACACTTTACACGTTGTAAATTATTGAAAATTCATATTTTATTGCATTTTTTGTTATAATATACAGACAGGTCATGACGTATACATATAATAATGACATATTATGAATCTGCCGAGTCTGACGGAAAGAACAATATTTAATATGTCTGGGTCATATAATAAAATAAGCCTTCAAAACGCATTTAAACATGATGAGCGAAACAGGTAAAAATGACCTCAGCACAGAGGCGGGAAAAGCCTCAGCAGCGAAAGGGTTAAGTGAATAGAATAGAGCTTGGTGTTTAAGAACTGAGGCGTGTATATCTGTGGTGAGGTCTATAAACCTAAAATATTTGTCCATTCGATTATTGCGTGTCGCAGTATCGCTACTAGTCACAATCTATAATCACTTGTGAAATTGTATCTTGCTAGTCCGTTGATAACATATGATTGTATGAAACTTGACGTGTGAATAAACTTTGGTTTGAATTGTTTTACCGTTAAGCAGTCTCATATCATCTTTATTGATTTTATTGTGTCTAAAAATATCTAGATATCATCAAAAGAACTCGGGATAACACGCCATATATTTGTTAAGACGTATATTCATTGGTTATTAATCCTTATCTTAAGGGTAAAATACCAACTTATACCACTGGTATTGGAGGCACTGTCAATAATATATATATAAATATATATATTAAAATTAAGAAAAATACACGTCATAATTAATATATCCCTGACCTATTAAAGAAGTCAATAATCTCCACAGGCCAGATAGTAAAAAAAAAGGCCATAAGCACCAATCCACAATGATCATTCTTAGAACCAATCAGAGAAAATAAGTGTCAGTTAAAAAGGGTAAACACCCATCAACATTGTACTGCGCTCAACGCACGTTTCGCCACCCAAATCATGCGGCTTCGTCAGCAGCATAAGATTGTCCCCTCCGTCCATCTGAATATATACAGACTGAGGACCCTCCGAGGTGGAGCCAATTCTGAATAAGTTAACTCCCTCCAGGTGTACCTGTATCAATTGATTTCTCAAACGCGTACTATCACGCGTATCACGTGACTCCCTCTATCCAATCGTTGCAGAGTATACATCGCCTAAATAACCCATATACAAAGTGTGCCGGGCTACTAGCTTTCACATAGGTCTCTAGCCAGAGCATCTCTCTTTATGTAATAGGACAAAGATGGAGTTCAATAGGAAGCAAACAATTAGTGCAACCATTTTTATTAAAAGTCCTTACGGGCTCTGATCACGAGCCGATTCATTTGTCCTCTAAGATTATTTGGTTAGTGACGTCATAGCGTGTCACGTGACTCTCACAAGCCAAACGTTCAAGCAACTATATCCAGAGTAGAGTATATGAATGAAATTACCTATTGTCCATATATACTTCTAATGCAATGTTTATGTTGTTTTCACGTTTGTTAATTTGTTTTGTGTTTGGCATTGTCCAAAAATAAATTTACTATTTTAATTAACCCCAATCCATTTGAAGGTTTTTTGATACTGGTTCTCCACATACCATTAAACTTTCTTTTTGTAATATGGTATATAATATGTGTGGGGTTCCATAAACCAGTAAGAGGAAATTTAGAGCTAAATTCAAATAGCGCAGAAATGTAAAAACAGCAGTGGTTACTTTCGGACAGAAAATGGTAAACTTGCCTCGTCCCTATAGGGTTAAGGATAAATTATGCTTGTTTTATATATAGGGTTACATTTTCTGCTCACTGTTTTGTTAGGGTTACGTTTTTTGTTAAAGAAGTGTAAAATACCAAATTGATGTCAGTCAAGCCTCTGGGTCACCCCCCACCACTGATATCCTCACCATATGTGTGAGGATGTCAGTGGGCCAGTTAACCCACTAGCTGCCAAGTGGAGATAGGGGATCATTTGGATCCCTGTATCTCCCGATCCGTGGCAGCTAGAGGATCATGATGTTTGATATCATTGGAAAGGCCTGATCATGGCCTTTCCAATGTAACCAAACAAGGCCAGGTTTGCTGTAAAAAAAAAAAATATAGAAAAAAATACTAAAATATAAAAAATCTTTTTTTAAAAAAAAAATTGTCTGGGGAGTTTAATTAACTAGGACTTAAGCTGGCATCTAAAATTGATGAGCATAAAATGGTCAGAATGAGCTCAGCTCACAGAGGTGAAATGGCTCAGCAGTGAAGGGGTTAAAAATAGGGATGAGCCGAACACCCCTGAGTTCGGTTGCATTCGAACTCGAACTTTTCAAAAGTTCGAACTCGAGCACAAACTAAATACAAGTCAATGGGACTCAAAGTTCGATTTTTAGAGTGCCCTCCAAGAGGGCATATATGCTAGATATTTGCCATAAAAGGTGTATGGGGGTCCGGGTAGTGCCCTGGGGGACAGGAAACAAGGACAAAAAGTTCAAAAAAATATGTTTTTAACCCCTTCACTGCTGACGACATGTGGGACACGTCCTCAGTTACTCCCGCAGTATGCTGAGGAGGACGTGTCCCACACGTCATCAGCTTTGCGGGACCCCCGGCGGAGATACTCACCTCTCTGTCCGGGGTCCCGCAGTGTTCTGACTAGGGATGAGCCGAACACCCCCCGAGTTCGGTTCGGGCCCGAACCCAAATTTTTAAAAAAAAATGTTCGGGTCCGAACCCGAACCCCATGCAAGTCAATGGGGCTGAAAATTCGGTTTTTAGAGTGCCCTCCAAGAGAGCATATATGCTACATATTTGCCATACAAGGTGTATGGGGGTCCGGGTAGTGCCCTGGGGGACAGGAAACAAGGACAAAAAGTTTAAAAAAAAACGTTTTTAAAGGGACAGTGAGTTTTCCATGAAATAAGGGTTAAAAATAAAAACGAAAAATTCCTTCAAATATCGTGCCTAGGAGGTCCCCATAACCTGCCCGTGAAGTGGCGGATTTGTAGGATGTATAGAAACACTTAAAAACAAAAAAATGATGTTTCAAATGACGGTAAATGGTTTTCCTTTAATCTATCCATAAACAACTGCTTGGGACGGCAGTCTGTATGAAAAGAGGACACCTTTTCAGACACACAGAAAAAGTTTACTGATTTTTTTGGCTAAATTATTGTGAAACTTATACAGGCTTTGGATGAAATTAACAATAGGTGCTTCAAAATTGGTCCTTTAGCGTCCCCAACAGTGCCGTCACACCGTAACCCCTCTGAGGATATGAATCTGATAGAGGCGTCAGTGGCAGTGCACCCAAATATTGTGCTTTTGGTGCCAGGCCTGCAAGTACTATCATACAGTAACCCCTCTGTGGTATTGTGGAAGAATGCAGGGGTGAACCTTGCGGTCCTATATTAAAAAGATATGCGTTCAGGCTCTCCAATCT
The DNA here is from genome assembly GCA_009667805.1 of Leptobrachium leishanense. Classification (NCBI taxonomy): domain Eukaryota; kingdom Metazoa; phylum Chordata; class Amphibia; order Anura; family Megophryidae; genus Leptobrachium; species Leptobrachium leishanense. The sequence continues at coordinate 55,037,958 of CM019072.1, forward strand.
GGGGGGACCCAACTTATGTTGCACGCTGGGAGCGTGATGTGGGGGATGCCCTGCCCAGTGAAGAATGGGAGGATATTTGGGACAATGTGGCTCACTGCTCCATCAATGTGGCCCATCAGGAACAGGCTTACAAGATGCTGTTTCGCTGGTATGTTACCCCCTCACAACTTTCTCACATGGACGGGTCTTCCTCTGACTTATGCTGGAGAGGTTGCGGCACTAAGGGCTCGTTCTACCACATGTGGTGGACATGCCCCCTGATCCGACACTTTTGGCTTCAAATTCATGCTCTCATCCAAGAGGTCCTACAGTGTGGAGTGGCTTTAGACCCATGGACATTCCTTCTTCACCGCACCCAGGACACCCTATCGAGACCGGAGAATAAGCTGTTGCATAAAATAGTCATGGCGGCTAGAAGAGCGGTGGCCCAAGGCTGGAGATCTGTGTCCCTTCCGTCTATGGCGCAGGTGTACCTTCGGATTAGAGATAATATGGACATGGATCGTTTATCGGCTCTTGTACATGATACCATGCCCCAACATAGTAAGATTTGGGACCCCTGGCTGGAGTTTGATGTGGGTTAAGAGCTGGACTGCTTGTTTTTCTGGCGGGATATGATACCTGGGTTATGCACTCCTTTGGGGCAGCACCCTATCCCCCTTCCCCCCTCCTCCCCCCTTATGAGGTCTCTTCCTCTCTCTTTTTCCTCCATGTTTGTGCTTCTTTGATCTTTTTCTTATTTCTTCTTTTACCCCCTCTTCGGGGCCTCCCCCCTGCGGTCCTATGGCAGGGGCTCCTCAGGGCTAACCAGTAGCAATCTCTAAAATTGTGGTTTTGTGATAAGATGCCCTTGTTGTCTTTGAAAAATGGAAAATAAAGAATTATAAAAAAATAAAAAAAAAGATATGCATCTGGTAAAGGCGTCAGTGCACCCGGATATTCTGCCTTTGGTGCAAGACTGCCAGGCCAGCAAGTATCATCATACAGTAACCCCTCTGTAGTATTGTGGAAGAATGCAGGGGTGGACCATGTGGTCCTATATTAAAAAGATATGATTCTGGTCAAGGCGTCAGTGCACCCAGATATTGTGCCTTTCATGGCAGCTAGTGCCTTCACACCGTAACCCTTTTGTGGTATTGTGGAAGAGTGCAGGGTTGGACCCTGCGGTTCAAAAAATTAAAATGATATAAATCTGGCACAGGCGTCAGTGCAGCCAAATATTGCGCCTTTCATGGCAGCAAGTGCATTCATACCGTAGCCCTTTTGTGGCATTGTGGAAGAGTTCAGTGCTGGAGGTTTTGTGAATGCAGAAGACATCCCCGATCTATTCCGTTACGTCAGCATCAGGGGGTTGATAGCTGCTGATCCAGGACTGATTCATTTTTAAAAATGTCAGCCGGTCTACAGAGACGGTGGACAGACGCACTCTTTTGTCTGTGACAAAACCTCCAGTGGCACTGAACGTCCTTTCAGAAAGCACGCTGGATGAAGGGCAACCTAGTAGCTGCATAGCATATTGGCTAAATTCTGGCCAGTGATCCAATCTCAACATCCAGTAAGCCAGTGGATCATCTGCTGGAAAGGTATCCAGGTCTGCCCTTGCCCCTAGGTAGTCCTGCACCATATGGTGAAGATGCTGGCAATGGGTGCCTACATTTGACGTCCCTGGGCGTCGTGGACTAAAAAAATTTAAAAATGCATCAGTCAAGCAGCCCTGGCCTTCACCACTATTCCTCTGATCATCCGCAGCCTCAGAAGCACTTGTGTCAGCACTTGGTAACCTACCAGTGCCTGGAAAGGTGTTACACAAGTGTCGCTTTAGAGCGTCGTCAAGTTTTTTCATCCTGTGCTCCCTCTGTGCAGGCAGGATGAGCTCTGCAACTTTACCCTTGTATCGTGGATCAAGAAGGGTTGCCAACCAGTAATGATCCCTCTCCTTGATAGCACGAATCCTGGGGTCCTTTAGCAGGCTTTGCATTATTAGGGAGCCCATGCAGCGTAGGTTGGAGGTGGCATTAGCTTCCGAGTCTTCCTGGTCAATGAGGATGACCGTATCGTGCACTTCCTCTTCCCAGCCACGCACTAGCCCTTCTGTTTCTGGGCACCCGAAACCCTCTCTTGAGGAATCCCCACCTTCAATGCCCCCACTACTTAGATCAGACAGGAGGAGGAATATTTGAGTAGGACCCGCTGGAATGCTGTCTGCAGAAAGACTGGGGCCTTGAGAGCTAGGGAAGGCCTCCTCTTCCTCCCACTGCTCTGCCTCTAGAGCCACATCTAGAGCCACACCTTTAGGAACACTAAAGGAATTGTGTCACTGATGCATGCACTGTCCCTGCTCACCATCCTCGTTGCCTCCTCAAATGGTGACAGTACAGTGCATGCATCCTTGATCATCAGCCACTGTGGGGGGGGGGAAAGTTGACCTGAACCTGTCCTTGTGCCATACTCACACAGGTACTCATTGATGGCCCTCTGCTGCTTGTGCAGATGCTGCAGCATTGCTAATGTCGAGTTCCACCTGGTGGGCATGTCACAGATCAGACTGTTTGTAGGAAGGTAGAATTCTCTTTTGAATTTCTGCCAGGCGAACGCTTGCTGGGAATGACCGTCTGAAGTGGCTGCAGACTTTTCTGGCCTGGCTGAGAAGCTCTGGCAGCCCTGGGTACTTGGTTAGGAAACGCTGTACCACTAGATTTAGGACGTGTGCTAGGCATGGTACATGCGTCAATTTACCCTTGCGTAGGGCGGAGAGAAGGTTGCTGCCATTATCACAGACGATCATTCCCAGCTCAAGCTGGCGTGGTGTTAACCATCTCTGCACCTGGCCCTGCAGAGCTGACAGAATTTCTGGCCCGGTGTGGCTCCTGTCCCCTAAACAAACCAGCTCAAGCACAGTATGGCTTCTTTTTGCTTGAGCCATTGCGTAGACCCTGTCAGGCGTCGGTTTAACTGCCACTTCGCCAGAGACAGAGAAGGAGGCGGAGGAGGAGGAAGAGGGAGAGGTGGTGGTGGTGGAGCAGACAGACCTCATACAAGCAGCTTTCTGGAGGCGTGGTGGATGAACAAGCTCCAGCACAGAGCCCCGTCTTGGATCCCTCCCAGCTGCGATCAGAGTTACCCAGTGTGCCGTGTAACGACCCTGTCCATGCTTGCTGGACCACATGTCTAAAGTCACATGCACCTTGTTGCTGACTGCCTTTCCCAATGACTGGATAACATTGTCTTCCACGTGCTGGTATAGTGCTGGAATGGCCTTGCGTGATAAGTAATGGCATTTTGGAACCTGCCACTGTGGTACAGCACATTTAGCAAATTCACGGAAGGGAGCAGAGTCCACCAGCTGGGAAGGCAGCAGCTGCATTGCGAGTAATTTTGCTAAGCTGGCATTTAGACGCTGTGCTTGGGACTATATTTTTTCTTATGCTGCAGCAGCTGCGGCAACTTAATCTGACTGCGTAAATCTTCAGCTGCTGGAAGGATGTCACATTGTGAGGAAGGACCTGGTACATCCATTACTGTAGCATCATCCCTGTCGGTGGAGGTTGTAGGCAATGACATGGCAGGACATACAGTGGGGATAGAGACAGATGAGGAGGACCTATGCAAAGTTTGCACCAACGGGATGCGTGGCGGGTGGTCATATGTCGCCTCAAGCACATGGTACCCAAGTGTCTGGTGTTTATCCCACACTTCAGCCTCCTCTGACATAGATTACAAATAGCAACGGTGGGGTCTGCTGCACATTTCTTAAAGAACTCCCAGACAGCAGAGTTCCTGCATGTGTTCTTTGAGACAACAGCGCTTTGCACCGGAGCAGCTCTGACATCTGATGCCTTGGACCGGCTAGTGCTACGGTTGGTCACAGAGGATGTTGTGCCTCGTGTTTGCTGTGCCTCCTCCTCCTCCTCCCCCTCCTCCTCCCCCTCCTCCTCACTTGATTCCTCAGTAAGATCCGGCACCCAGGTGGAGTCAGTGACCTCAACATCAATGTCATCTTCACCCCCTATCTCCTCGTCACTGGAGCCAACTTGGCAATATGCTGCAGCTGCTGGGGCAACATGAGTGCCAGTTATTTGTGTGTCATCACTGGCACCCCCTTCCTCTCGGTTGATTATACTCCTTTGCTCAACCTCAGAGATTGAATCAGAGCACTGTAGTTGCTGCGCATCCTCAAGCAGCATGTCACTGTCATTGTAGTCAAACAATTCAGCTGACTCCTCCGTGTGTGATAGCAAGGCTACGGCAGGAGTAGCTATGGACATGGAGGCTGCATTAGATGCTTTGGCAGCTGAGGTGGACTGTAAAGCACTAGAAGCCTGGCTGGCAGAGGACTCGGAGGATGAGGATGGCCTGGCTAGCCAAACCACCAAATCCTCTGTATGTTGCTGCAGGTTAAGAAGACGGCCAGTACCAGTTATGAAGGACAAGCATGCCCCTGCAGAGGATGCACCACGTCCACCACGACCAGAGGCACAGCCTCCCGACACAGGGGCTGCTTGCCCTCTTATCTGTGTCTGGGAGCGTCTGCCTGTCCTTTTTGTTCTTTCAGACATGGTGAGTGATATATAGATTAATATATACAGAACTCTGATTCAACTCTGGTATAAAGATTAAAGATTTACAGAACTCTGGTATAAATCAGTGAGACCCCTTGATGGGTGGCAGTGAGACCCTTTTGATGGGTGGCAGTGAAACCTCCTATAAATCAGTGAGACCCCTTGATGGGTAGCAGTGAAACCTCCTATAAATCAGTGAGACCCTTTGATGGGTGGCAGTGAAACCTCCTATAAATCAGTGAGCCCCTTGATGGGTGGCAATGAAACCTCCTATAAATCAGTGAGATCCTTTGATGGGTGGCAGTGAAACCTCCTATAAATCAGTGAGACACCTTGATGGGTGGCAGCCAGTGAGAACACACGGATTATAACAATTCCCAAATATTTTGTAGAAATTAGTGAGCCCCAAAATACTGCGTGGTACTGGCTGTGTGACAAGACACAGATCACCTCAATTCACAAATGTTTTGTAGAAATTAGTGAGCCCCAAAATACTGCGTGGTACTGGCTGTGTGACAAGACACACATCACCTCAATTCACAAATGTTTTTAAAGAAATTAGTGACCCCAAAAAAACTTGCTGGCACAGTGACAAGACGCACATATCAATTCCCTGATATTTTGTAGAAATTAGAACCCCCCCCAGACACCCCCAGTAGCGTGGCAAACCGGCAGTAACAACACACAACAATCTCCTCTGAAATTTCCTCTGAAATGCGTGCAGAATCAGCGCGTGGAAACGTTCTATAGTGTGCTGCTGGACTTAGCTCTGTGAGCCCATGATTGGGCAAAATTTGGCCAATCAGGACTCTGAGCGGTGATTGGCATACTGTTGAACCTGTCTTGCACCAGACCTGTGGTCAGGTGCAAGGCTGTAGCCAATTACGAGCTTCAGGCCAGTGGGAAAATGCATTGTGGGCCATTGTGATGCATTGTGGACTCGAACATGCGCCGAACACCCGGAAATGTTCGGAGTTTGCGTTCTACCCGAACAGGCTAAGTTCGGGCCGAACTCCGAACTGTCCGAACCCGAACCGCTCATCCCTAGTTCTGACTTCAGCATCCTCAGACGCTGAAGTCAAGCTCCTCCCGAAGTAAATGATGTCATTGCGTCATGCGCGATGACGTCATTTCCAGGCGACCCCCGGCAGTGACGGGAGATCGCCTGGAAGAGAGGGGGGATCCATTCGGATCCCTCTCCCTCCCGATCGGGAGGTCCCATAAAAAAAGCCAGGCACCACTTAAAAGGGGAGAGTCTCCCCTTTTAAGCGGTGCGTTGCTTTAAGGCTAAGGTCAGGCTAACGTAGTATTAACGTGCGTTTAGCCGCACTAAATCACGGCCGCGCTAGCAGCAAATTACGTTCAATGCCGGGCAGCATACGAAGAACGGCCGCACAGAAGTGCGGCCGCACAACGCAAGTGGCAAACGAATGCATTTTTTTGAGAACGTGAAACCGCTAGTACTGACGTACAGAGTGCGCTGCGTCCGCTAGCGGCATGTGTGTGTGATTAGGAGACGTCAGACGCTGCTAATGTCCGGCCAACATCACGTCCAGACGCAAAAAGTGTTTTACTGATAACCGTACAAAATCACGGACGAAAATGCGCATCGTATGACCGCTATCGTGTATTCCGTGAGAAAATGCGTCCATTCGTTCGAACACACTTTTTCACGGACAATGCGAAAAATACATTAGTCTGACCCTAGCCTTACCCCTTACGCACCGGGTCGCACTTCGGCGCCTTGCAGTGCCGAAGTGCGGCCTAGCTCCGGTGGGGGCCGCCATCTTGGATGGCAGCTCCACCTTCGGATCACCCCTCACTGCCTGACGTCCTCACGCATAGCGTGATAACGTCAGATAGCCGGGGAACACCTAGCTGCCCGGTATCCCCTGGTGGAGATAGGGGGTTGATTTGAACCCTGATATCTCCAGAACCGTGGCAGATAGGGGGTCATGGAGGGTGTCAATCGAAAGGCCTGAGCATGGCCAACATGACCAGGTATAAAGTAAAATAATAAAAAAACATGTATTTTTTTGTGTTATTTTTCTTAATGCAGCAATATTGTTTACTTTTCAATTGTAATGTGAACAATGATGCTGCACTAATGATTTTTTTCTATGGTGTGCGTTTGTAAAAATCACATAATTTAATAAGTCCCCATTTCTATTTTATTTTTACAAGCGCACCCCACAGAAAATATAACCGCAAATGTTCATGTGATAAAAGGTGAAATAAAGCACTTTACACGCTGCAGATGATTAAAAATTCAAGTTTTATTGCACTTTTTGTTATAATATACAGGCAGAACATGACGTATACATATAAAAATTATATATTATGAATCTGCCGAGTCTGCCAGAAAGAACGATATATAATATGTCTGGGTCGTATAATAAAATGTGGCTTCAAATCGCGTTTAAACATGATGAGCAAAAGCGGTAAAAATTAGCTCAGCACACAGCGGTGAAATGCCTCAGCAGTGAAAGGGTTAAAGGAACAGTGAGTTTTCCATAAAATAAGGGTTAAAAATAAAAACGAAAAATTCCTTCAAATATCATGCCTAGGAGGTCCCCATAATAACCTGCCCGTGTAGTGGCGGATTTGTAGGATGTATGGAAACCTCACCATCACAGACCCACACACGACACCTGGCACTCCCAGTCTGCATACAATGTATCAAATTCATGAGACTGGACTAATTAGAAGCACATGTTCTTTCCAAACACTAATTAAACACCTGTTGTTTATGCCGTTTGAGAGCACAGGTCATTTAGAGGTGAGAATCTTTGCACCTAGACATTAGTTTTTAATTCAATATCTAATAAACCATTGCTTATAATATTCTGCAGTAAAGAGTCTCTTTATTTCTTGATTTTTTTTTAGTATTTTTAAGCATTTTTTATACCTTTTTTTTTTTTTCAATTTATTTTTTTCGAACTCGAACCGAACACGCCAAAAAGTTCTAAATTCGCGAACTTGCGAACAGCCAAAGTGCGAATCTAACTCCGAACTGATCGAACCGAACAGCTCATCCCTAGTAAAAAAGCAAAAACATGTAAAAATTGGATTTCTATTCTCAGGACAAAATTTCTAAACTATTTAGCCAGGGTCTTTTTTGGCAGTTGTAGATTTTGGGGATTAAATTTCGAAAAAGTGTGTTTTTTACATTTGTTTTAGCTTATTTCATATTTTTTTTATAGTAAATTATACGATATTATGGAAATAATGGTTTTTGTAGAAAGTCCATTTAATGGCGGGAAAAACGGTGAATAATATGTGTGGGTTGCATAAACGAGTAAGAGGAAAATTTGACCTAAACACAAACAGCGCAGAAACGTGAACACAGCAGCGGACACTTTCAGACGGATTCTCGTAAAACCGCCCGTTCACTATGGGGTTAATGGATATATTGGCATTATATGGTTAGGCTATGTTAACAATAAGTTCAGCAAAATGTTTTTGTGGTTAAAACGGAACATTATTTTTTATGTTTTACTTAAAGGTCTAATATCAGAGTGGAGATCCCAAAACATTTTGGAGTTATCAAGGTTGTTAACTGCATCAGTAAGTATAATATTTTTTGATGGATTTGTTGAATTCCGTTTTTCATACTTGAACAGATGAGAAGATGTTATGGGTACACAGAGATCAATAGGTGATCTTTCATATTCCTATGCAAGAAGATATTTATGGATTAAAATTAAAAATTGTGAGTATTTAATAATGTTCTCATAGACCTGTTCTTGTTCTCCATTAGCTTAGTGGGAAAACCAGTCCTAGTACCCTTGTTTGAGGTGCCTATAGAAGTATTTGCTACACCTTACTGACGAAGCCCATGTAGGCTGAAATGCTTGTCGGTTGTTGCTTTTTCTCTTGTGCAGAAGAAACGTTCTTAGCATTCCTGTTCAGGACGCACTTTTTAATTGACGGCACACATTCTGATTTGCATATGGAACAGATAACTGTGTAATTACACACTGTAGTACAGACCACTATCCAGTATCTAGTGCTACATCCATTACTCCAGACTAGTGTACCTACCTGCTGTGGATATATGAAGCAGTCACATATCCATCTTGCGCAGCAAATTTTACAATGCTCTAACCATAAAGAGCAATGGAACTCTGCATCCAGGGTCAGGGCAGCCATCAGAAATGATGGAGCCCCTTACTAAACCTCACGATGGGGCCCCCGGGGGGCCCCCCGGCACTCCCTCAACCTCCAACAGCTTTTCTCCCCCTTCAAAAAAAAAAGGACATAACATAGCACCACAACAATAAAACTCACAGTAATGTGCAGTGTGTATGAGCGTATCACAGAATCCACAGCAATAAATCTCACAGTAACGGGCTGTATATGATGGCCTTTGGGGCTGGACCTGGTCCCTGGGTCTGGTTTGGGCCTTGGGGTCTGGGCCCTGGGGTCTGTGCTCTGGGCCTTGGGGTCTGGGCCCTGGGGTCTGTGCTCTGGGCCTTGGGGTCTGGGCTGGGCCCTGGGTCTGGTCCCTGGGACTGGGCCTTGGGGTCTGGTCCCAGGGGTCTGGACCCGGAGTCTGGCCTGGGGTCTGGGCCTTGGGGTCTGGTCCCTGGGTCAGGGCTTGGGGTCTGGTCCCTGGGGCTGGGCCTTGGGGGCCTGGTCCCTGGGTCTAGGCTGGTCCTGGTCCCTGGGGTCTGGACCCTGGGTCTGCCCTGGGTCTGGGCCTTGGTCTGGGGCCTGGTCCCTGGGTCTGGGCCTTGGGGTCTAGGTCCTGGGTCTGGGCTCTGGGCCTTGGGGTCTGGGCCCTGGGTCTTTGGGCCTTGGGGTCTGGGCCCTGGGTCTTTGGGCCTTGGGGTCTGGGCCCTGGGTCTTGGGGTCTGGGGGTCTGAGCCTGGGGTCTGGGCCATGGGGTCTGGACCCTGGGTCTGGGCCTTGGGGTCTGGGCCCTGGGTCTGGGCCTGGGGGTCTGGGCCTTGGGGTCTGGGCCCTGGGTCTAGGCTGGGCCCTGGCTCACCACTCCGCTGTCTTCCTTCCTTCAGCTCTTCTTTTCTTCTCCTTTTTCTTCAATCTTCTTTTCTTCTGTCTTCTTGTCTTGAGCCCGGGCCCTCCATCTCAGGCGCGCAGCTTCACTGAGTGGAGGGGGCGGAGCCAAAGCAACGTGTTTGGGAGGCCCCCCACACGCTGCTTGGCCCAGCCCAGCCAGCCAGTGAAGCTGCCAGGAGCCGGAGGAGACACAGTGTCTCCTCCAACTCCTGCAGCAGAGACACAGCTCCGGATTCAGACTCATCGAGTCCGATTGCGGAGCTATAAAAGGGCGACGCCGCTGCCGACGGAGGTCCGGGACCCCCCGGGCCCCGGCTGCCCGGGCCCCTTACGGCAGCATCGTGCGTAATGCCCTGGTGGCGGCCCTGCCCAGGGTGGGTATATCCTTGCAGAAAGGCTACCTCTCTCCATCAATCTCCGAATCTACAGGCAGAGACAATTGTGGTGAGAAAATAAAGACTTAAACTGCTTTTTTGGGTTTACAGCTGAGTATATAGCACACAGGACATACCCAGGGAAGAGAAGGAACAAGAGAACCAATAGACGACACACAGGGGATGGACAGCCTAACAAAGATCAAACATACCCCTGCATTAACATAGCTGAATAGTCTCAAAGTTAAGGGAAAAAATAAAAAGACGGGGCACTATTCCATAGAGTGCACTAAGATGGGGACATTAACGTACAATGGGTCCAAAACAAACATAAACAAGTTTGACATAGAACGATAGGAAAGAGGACCATGCTAAAGTGAGTGCAGTTATGGGATTCATAGGGACTTTGTGGGAAATATCACATAATGGGTGCAGAAGGGGGAATTGAGTGAGCTGATGGGCTCCTTTTTCAAAGTAATGATTATTAACCAGGGGTGGACTGACCCATCGGGCACTCGGGCACTGCCTTTGGGCCCGCGGGTTGGTGGGTGCCCGGTTTTGGTGTTTGCTTGGTGGCTCAGAGGGCCCCTGTGTGCTGTTTCATGCATCCGCAATGCAGCTAATCTGGCCTGCTAGGGGTACTTGATGACAGGGTTTGGAACCACTAGTGTACAACATTAGTCACAGCCTTTTTAACAAAACCGTACCTTGCTACAGGAAGAGCGGTGTTGCGCCTATTCCTCACTTGGGCGGCTGCAACCACCAGATGTATCCAGCCCAGCAACATGTATAAAAACTGTACCTTAATTGGTTTATTTTTTTATCTAAGCTATATTAGATAGCTGTATTGGTTGACTGAAAGCTACATAGAAGATTAAAATTTCGTATTCAGCAATACACTAAACTGAGTTATTGATTTTCTTTTTCTTAAGACAATTTTACATTGACAAAACAAAGATGCAAAATTGGAATGAAATTAAAATACCCTAGTGGATATTTTATGAAGAATATATGGAATCCATATGATTGTAGTATCCAAACCTATCACAGTATGGAAGAACTGAACACGTGTTTGCGGGGGAAAATAATTCACGTTTGGAGACTCCACTTTGCTTCAATGGATGAAATACTTACAAGGTCAACTCACAAGTAAGCTACACATATTGGTTATTTCCGAGCACTACAGCAGACAACAGATGCAAAAAAAAAGGAAACAGTCTTGAAATTAATTTACTTGTCTTACTCAGGATTCCTAGCTGCGTTTTGGCGATTGCACCAGTGGTGTATTTAGGTTTTGTGCTGCCCTAGGCCTGACTAAACTCGTGCACCCCTAATTTAAATTTGACGCACCCCTTCCTGTCAAGGGCACACCTGTTCCTGGTTAATCCCCACCCTTCCTCTTTAAGCTCCACCTTTTCCTCTTAGAACTCCGCCTTTTCCTCTCTTTATATTAAAAGTGGATACCAAGTGCCTACTTGTATATTTTGTATACCATTTCAAATGTATCTATTGAGATAAAGAAAAATTATGAAATGTTTAAATTCAAGCAAGTAAACGGGATCACAGCCGCTCTAATTGGTTGAACAATAAAATCCACAGAAACGTGCACTGCATATGAGCGTATCAAAGAGCTGCACAGCAATAAAACCCACAGAAATGGGCACTGTGTATGAGCATATCACAGAACTGCACAGCAATAGAACTCACAGTAATGTGCAGTGTGTATGAGCGTATCCCAGAGCTCCAGGGCAATAAAACTCACAGTAATATGCAGTGTGTATCACAGAATCCACAGCAATAAAACTCCCAGCAATGCAATGTTTGGTGTGTGTCAGCGTATCAGAATCCACTGCAATAAAACTCCCAGCAAACCGAGTGTATATGAGCACACAGCAATTATGCTGTGGAGCCATCTTGTCAGCGGTGGGGTGCCACTGCCAGAGGGTGCACTGTAGCTTTGATTCCCTTCCCGGTGGGTGTTCAGTCCAGAATAGAGCCTGTGTTAACGAAAGGGCGGGCAGCTGCCTGCGTGCGTTTCACGTGGTTCAGCCAGTCATGTGGTACTGAGACTCAGAGAAATGGCAGTGAAATGCCCTGATGTTCGGTGGTTTCAATCAGCAGGTTTATTCAGGCGAACCCCATAGGTTTCAATGTTAAAAATATTCCCGTTTTTATGCAATATCTAATAAATCATTTATTATTTTAATCTGCAGTAAAAAGTCTTTACTTATTGTTTTTTTTTTTTTTTAGTACCATTTAGTCATTTTTCAGATTTTTTTTGGGCAAAATTTCCCCCCCTTTTTTTTAATAGCAGTTTTTCTTTTATCTGTAACAGAACTTTTTATTATCAATCATAGGATCTTATATGTAAATTCCAGACATTTTCGTTCAGTAGTTCTTTTGAAAACAGCAGGCCACGGGTTTGCTGTGGCAGCATTCAGCGGCCGACTCCATGCACTTTGTGGACCCTCCGGTGAATGGTGAATTCACTGCAGGTTGGGGAAATTTTATTCTCCTAAGTGCAGGGAACTACAGAACACCAAAAAGTTGGCGTCATTTCGGTGCTCTGTGAGTAACCCATTTAGTGGTGAGGTTTTTTGCTGCCCCCTGGAAAGTGAAAGCCTAGGCCTTGCCTACCCAGGACATACTTGAAAATTAGTGAAATCTCAATGTATCCTTCCTGGTAAAATACTTTGCAAAAGTAAAAAAAAAAATATATATATATATTTTTTTTTAGGGGTGGGGCCACCCAGTGCGGGCTGCCACCCCCTGCAAAGTGCCGCCCTAGACCAAAATACACCACTGGATTGCACCACAAACCAATAGAGGGTTATTTTCATCGACTAATAATTTTCATCCAAGTCTAAAGTGGTTATTAACTAACCTCCGAACTTGCCATCGTATTGTACCAAATGATGAATTTTACAATTCGATGCAATTTAAGGGCAATTCTTTTTATTCAACGAGCTGTCACATCACCAAATAGTGGGAACTGACCGCAAAATAACAATTTGCCTTTGTTCGGCAGCACCGAAATTGCCGCATAGAAGACCATCACGTCTTTTATTCCCAAAACTCTGAACTGCACCGAAATTCCAGCAAAATGCTCTGATATTCATTGTTTCAGTTCAACAGGTTTAAACAGGCGAATCCCACGGAATTCAATGTAAAAAAATATCTTTTTATATTTATTATTTTAAAGACCGCTTATTCTTTTCATTTTGAGCAAAAACCTTTTTATATTTTTGTGGTGATTGTGGAAGAATTGTGTCAAATCAGCATATTTAATTATATATTGAGTGTTATATCAAAGAGGGAACACTAGAGGCAGTGTGAGGCTTGTTGCCCTGTGTGGCTAGCTGATACCATTAAGCCAGCCTACTGTAGAGTGGTTACCTCACATGGTGACTCCCACTGGGATAAAGGTGTATACATTTGTTGGTAGGGGGAGACAAGACTGTAGTCCAACCTTATTTTCATTCAACCAGGAGTTCCAGGAAGAGATCAGCCCTTTTGTGTTTTGGCTTGGACCTGAGAGCACATGGCTTGCTGTGTATTCCTGGATTTGGAAAATGATTGTTGCTCTTGATCTCTTTTGTATATCACTTTACCTATGCTGAGTATTTGTATTATTGCAGTGTCCAGGGTTTAGTTTAAGAATGTTTTAATGCTTTATCTTTCTGTTTATCCTTTAAAGTAAAACCTTTACACCCATCATTGTGTTTGTGTCGTCACTCGCTACTCAATCTCACGCTATCGGCTGGTATTACCTTTACTTTAAATAGATATTTCGATACAATTTTGGACCACCTTTATGTATTTTCTTCAGAGGGAATTTTTGTTTCCATTTCTTCTTAAAAAGAAGGGTTTTTATTTTTTTTAGTTTAACCCCTTAACGCCGCGGGACGTACAGTTACGTCCTGCATTAGGCGGGCTTTAACGCGCAGGACGTAACTGTACGTCCCAGGCGTCTGCAGCAATGTTCCCTCTAATTTTTGGGGGCCGTGAGCGCACCAGATTTTTCATGAGCAACAATATTTTCGTCATGAGCGCTTATTGACTATGGTAACCAATAGTTGGTTTTTTAAAAGTAGCGCAATTGATCGTACGTGTAAGTGAAAACTGTTCAAAGCTAAAACGAAGCAACCAGATGATTTGATAAAACTTATATCTGAATGAATGTATATTTATATTTTCTAACTCATGTGAGAAAAGAAAAGGAAAAACTTCCATCAATTAAGGTACATGAGACTTCTACAAATATCAGTCCTATCATTTATAAGAGTCTGATAACCTATATTTACCTAGATTTGTTCACGTCTGTCACCACTGGGATTTTTCCCTGCTTTTTTAGACAGCTAAACCAGATTTCCCTGCTTTTTTAGACAGCTAAACCAGAGATTTCCCTGCTTTTTTAGACAGTTAAACCACTGGGATTTTTCCCTGCTTTTTTAGACAGCTAAACCAGATTTCCCTGCTTTTTTAGACAGCTAAACCAGAGATTTCCCTGCTTTTTTAGACAGTTAAACCACTGGGATTTTTCCCTGCTTTTTTAGACAGCTAAACCAGATTTCCCTGCTTTTTTAGACAGCTAAACCACTGAGATTTTTCCCTGCTTTTTTAGACAGCTAAGCCAGATTTCCCTGCTTTTTTAGACAGCTAAACCAGATTTCCCTGCTTTTTTAGACAGCTAAACCAGATTTCCCTGCTTTTTTAGACAGCTAAACCACTGAGATTTTTCCCTGCTTTTTTAGACAGCTAAACCAGATTTCCCTGCTTTTTTAGACAGCTAAACCAGATTTCCCTGCTTTTTTAGACAGCTAAACCACTGGGATTTTTCCCTGCTTTTTTAGACAGCTAAACCAGATTTCCCTGCTTTTTTAGACAGCTAAACCACTGAGATTTTTCCCTGCTTTTTTAGACAGCTAAACCACTGAGATTTTTCCCTGCTTTTTTAGACAGCTAAGCCAGATTTCCCTGCTTTTTTAGACAGCTAAACCAGATTTCCCTGCTTTTTTAGACAGTTAAACCACTGGGATTTTTCCCTGCTTTTTTAGACAGCTAAACCAGATTTCCCTGCTTTTTTAGACAGTTAAACCACTGGGATTTTTCCCTGCTTTTTTAGACAGCTAAACCAGATTTCCCTGCTTTTTTAGACAGCTAAACCAGAGATTTCCCTGCTTTTTTAGACAGTTAAACCACTGGGATTTTTCCCTGCTTTTTTAGACAGCTAAACCAGATTTCCCTGCTTTTTTAGACAGCTAAACCAGAGATTTCCCTGCTTTTTTAGACAGTTAAACCACTGGGATTTTTCCCTGCTTTTTTAGACAGCTAAACCAGATTTCCCTGCTTTTTTAGACAGCTAAACCACTGAGATTTTTCCCTGCTTTTTTAGACAGCTAAGCCAGATTTCCCTGCTTTTTTAGACAGCTAAACCAGATTTCCCTGCTTTTTTAGACAGCTAAACCAGATTTCCCTGCTTTTTTAGACAGCTAAACCACTGAGATTTTTCCCTGCTTTTTTAGACAGCTAAACCAGATTTCCCTGCTTTTTTAGACAGCTAAACCAGATTTCCCTGCTTTTTTAGACAGCTAAACCACTGGGATTTTTCCCTGCTTTTTTAGACAGCTAAACCAGATTTCCCTGCTTTTTTAGACAGCTAAACCACTGAGATTTTTCCCTGCTTTTTTAGACAGCTAAGCCAGATTTCCCTGCTTTTTTAGACAGCTAAACCAGATTTCCCTGCTTTTTTAGACAGCTAAACCAGAGATTTCCCTGCTTTTTTAGACAGTTAAACCACTGAGATTTTCCCCTGCTTTTTTAGACAGCTAAGCCAGAGATTTCCCTGCAGCGTTAGAGAAGCACAGCCGCGGTGAGATGCTGACAGCGCGGAAGAACGGGCGCGCGCAGAGTATTTATGCTCTGCCCCCTGTACGTGCGTTCCGGCGTGACGTCATCATCGCGCCGGAACGCAGGTACGTGTTCAGCTGCGCGACGAAGAGCTCCCCCAGAACTTCGCCGTCGCGCAGCGCCTACAGCCTGTAAGTTACAGGCGCCGGACAGAGCGCTCTGTAACTTACAGCCTGAGCAGGATGTTCCGGCGCCCCCTTTCTACGCGGGTCGGCCACCCCTGGTATAGAGCCTCGCGGGTTGGCCACCCCTGCACTAATTTGTGCGCGCATAAATACACGTTGTGCGCGCTGTCATTGCATTCCGTGCGCGGGCGCGCACGTTAGAGGGAATCCATTGGATTTGCCCCAGCTCACAAATGGATTTGCCCCCAAGCTCATGGATTTGCCCCCAGCTCTCACATGGATTTGCCCCCAACTCATGGATTTGCCCAGCTCATGGATTTGCCCCCAGCTCATGGATTTGCCCCCCAACTCATGGATTTGCCCCCCAACTCATGGATTTGCCCCCCAACTCATGGATTTGCCCCCCAGCTCATGGATTTGCCCCCCAACTCATGGATTTGCCCCCCAACTCATGGATTTGCCCCCCAGCTCATGGATTTGCCCCCCAACTCATGGATTTGCCCCCAACTCATGGATTTGCCCCCCAGCTCGTGGATTTGCCCCCAGCTCATGGATTTGGCCCCCAGCTCATGGATTTGCCCCCCAGCTCGTGGATTTGCCCCCCAGCTCGTGGATTTAACCCCCCAGCTCGTGGATTTGGCCCCCAGCTCATACCTGGTTAGTTGCCCCAGCGGGGTTTAAGGGGACCCAGATGCCGGGCAGCGCGGAATGCCTGCCCGGTCCTGAAGAGTCCGTCCTGTTAAAGGGGATGGCTGCGTGGCGTGCGTGCGCAGGTCACGCGGTCCGGCCAGTCAGGTGGCCTGATTAGCCGGACCACGTGACCGGCTGCGCGCGCACGCACGCAGCCGCTTAGGACGGACTCTTCAGAACCGGGCAGGCACTCACGCGCTGCCCGGCTCTGGGTCCCCTCAAACCCCGCCGGTTGCCATGCGCGCATAACCACAAGTTGTGCGCGCTGGCACCGCGTTCCCTGCGCGCGCGCGCACGCGCGCACGTTGCAGGGAACACTGGTCTGCAGCCCCCGGCGGCAGATACTCACCTGCTCCGGCGGTTCCCGCGCTGCTCTGACTCCCACGGAGTCAGACCGGCACTTTTGGTGCCTCCCGGCGCACTGACGTCATCGCGCCGGACGCAATGTCAGTTTCAGGCGTCCCCTCCCAGCCGGAGCAGGGGAAGCGCCTGGAGGGGAGGTGGGGATCCTTTGGATCCCTCTATCAGCGAATGCCAGGCATCCCTGGAAAGGGCACAGCCTGGCCTTTCCAGAGATGTATGGCATTAACCCCTTGATGGCAAGGCTGTGACCCACCACCAATCGGTGCCAGGTCACAGCCTTTTTCCGGTGGGGGCCGCCATCTTGGATGGCAGCCCCACCTCCGGGATTCCCCACGTCCACTGACATCATCGGGCGTGGCCCGATGATGTCAGTTAACCAGGGAACCCCTAGCTGCCAAGGGATTTCCTAAGGAAATCCCATGGTGGAGATAGGGGGGTTCTTTGAACCCCTTTATCTCATGATCGGTGACAGCTAGGGGGTCATGTAGGGTATCATTTGAAAGGCCTGATCATGTTATCATTACTTGTAAAATAAAAGTGAAAAAAATAAATAAAAAATAATAAAAATAATAATTAAAAATAAAAACGTGCTTTTTTATTTTTTTTTAATGCAGCACTATAATGCAGCACAAATAAAAAATAAAAAAAGTTCAAATTTTTTTAACAAGTCTACCCCATAGAATATATCCGCAAAGTCTCGGGTAATAAAATGCAAAAAAAACCCACTTTACACACTGGATGATTGAAATTTTATTGAAAATTAATTTTTTTTTAACAATTTTGTTATAGCATTTTCGCAGGGCATGACGTATACATATAATAATGATATATTATTAATCTGTCAAGTCTGCCGGAAAGAACGATATATAATTTGTCTGGGTGGTACAATAATACGTGACTTAAAACCATGTTTAAAACCGTCAAAATGAGCTCAGCAAACTTCTACTTCGAAACAGCGCCGAACTTGTAAAATTACTCCCGTCCTTAAGGGGTTAAATAATAAAAGGTCCTTAGAGAATAGACACATTTTAATACATTTTTATTGGATTAGACTCCTATTAGGAGAACAGGAGAGTTCAGTTTTTTTTTCCCCCCCAGTTCAGTGGAATTCGCTGATGCCAGTTCGTCAATTTTCACTGATGTCCCATAACTGCTTAGGCAACTCCAATTTTGGGAAAATACAGTAACCTTTCGCTAAATAGTGAATTCACCATATTTTCGGCGAAATGGAAAAATCAAAGTACAGCGAAAATCATAGCACTGAGAGCTTTGTGAATAGACCCTTAGATTTTTTTTTAATTGACTAAAACTAGACTGTAACTAAATAAAATCAAACACGCCGAAAAAAGCCAACGATCCACCAAACAGACCACTGATTGACTCCGACCAGTCACGAATGCAGCCGGAAAAAGCCAACCAGCCGCCGAACAGGGGTAATAAAAACAACAAAAAAAAAACACAACTTTTAAAAGGTGTTTTAAAAAAAACTAGTGCATGAAAATGCCTGGAAATAAAATAGAATGTCCTATGAATAACAATAAAAAGGTTTGTTACAGAATAAAAAACACCGCTATGTAAAATAAAGCGGAATCAAAAATTTTGCAGAAATATCCTGAAAAATGCCTAAAATAATTTCTAAAAAATAAAGATACTTTATGCTGCAAAGGAAAAGAATAAATGGTTGAATAAATATTTTAAAAAAACAGATTAGATTTTGGGTGGCTAAATCTACTCTAAGTTTAGTCAACTAAAATCTTGTGTTATTTATTTGACTAGGACTAAAACCATTCAGAGGACTAAATTATGACTAATACTAAATGGCATTTTATTCAGAAGACTAGCAGGGTTATTCAAAGAGAATCGAAAAGTCACCGCACCTTCTGTGACTTTTCGTTCTCCTCAATTCTGTGCGATTTGGCGATTCCATTTCGGCGACCCTGCAGTGTATTCAGCAAGCACCACAGGGCCGTCGTAGTGCAGGGAAAAGCCGCCGCAAACCCGACGAACACTCACCGCAAAAACCAGCGAATGCACTGATATTGAATTAAAACGGGAATACTTTTAACATTTGAAGCCTATGGGATTCGCCTGAATAAATCTGCCGCATGAAACCACCTAACAGCAGCGCAATTCGGCAACTTTTCCCTGCTGGTTTTTGTTCTCTGAATAGATAAAGCAGTGCTTCTCTATGGGGATTTCACTGCCCTCGAACAGGCAACGTATGTGCAAGCAATTCGCCAGGATTTGGCGAACTGCCTTCTCTGAATACCCGAATGGCCAGGAAAGGTAACCGTATGCTGAATTTCACTGTTCGGTTACCTTTCGGCCACAATTCGGATCTCTTTGAATAACCCTATAGGACTAAAATTTGCTGTCAAAATGAACACTGCTGTAGAGAATCGAGCCTTGTATTTGTGCAATGATTCTCCTAAAAATTCAGTATTAGTCTTCAGATATAAAACCATGCCCCACCGGACAAAACTGCTCTTACAATTAATGTTCTGTTCTGTTGCTTCAAACCTCCTGACATGTAGATAAGATCAAGAGGGGTGGGAAGCCAAACTCCCATTGATGTGAATTGGCAAGTTTTGATTAAAAGAGTGCAGAGCAAAGGGAGTATAGGGTAAAGAGTATATTATTTCAGAGGGCTCCACTGGGGCTGAGCACAATTTTCATGTGGCTCTCCTAATCAGAGGGTGACTAGAAGTGAAAAATGCACACCTGGACGGCCAGATGCCAACTGGGATCTAGGTCCCTAATGGTGAATTTTATTAGTCACTACTGACAATACAATATAAAAAACATGTAATGTGAAGTGAAAGATGATAGGACAGAATATCATGTGCACATGAGAGCAACAGCAGAGAAATCTTTGCTAATTGATTTATTTATAAAGGATTTTACCAGGAAGGATACATTGAGATTTTTCTCGTTTTCAAGTATGTCCTGGGTTCAAGAACATGGTTACAGAAATACAAAGTAGTAAAATGCAAGACAGTAACACAAAACAAATATACAGATTAACAGAAAATAAATATGTAGGAAATATAGTCACTATGTTACAGGTTTACAGGTGCATTCCGTATTGAGGTATGTTAATAGGGAGCTCTTAAGGGACTTTAGACTGGGGGAAGATTTGATGGCGTCTGGGAGGTTATTCCATAATTGTGGTACTCTGTAGGAAACTGAGGATCAAGCCACTTTCTTTTTGTATTGTGGTATTGCAAGTAAGGTGCCGGTCCTGGATCGGAGGTTATAGGATGAGGGAACTGCTGAGGGAAGCAGGAAGCAGCCTATTCAGGTAGGGTGGTAGCTTCCCAGAAAAGCTCTTAAACACCAGGTTGGAAAGGTGAAGAGTGCGTCTAGATTTCAGCGCTGGCCAGTTTAGTTCTTTTAACATGTCACAATGGTGGGTCATGTAGTGTCACGGTTCGCGCCGCAGACGCCGGAAAAAAGGCAAGGCAAGTGAAGTGCAGTTCCACTTTCTGAAACCTGTTCCAGTCCTGATTTTTCCTTCCACTTTCTGAAACCTGTTCCAGTCCTGATTTTTCCATTGTCTGGACTGGTGTCCAGGCACTCAGGGATCCGTTCCTGATTTTCCCCTCACCTCTTCAGCCTCAGGTGTGGGCTGGGCCTGCAATGCCCATATAATCAAGCCTCACCTCAGAATCATGGCTTTTGCATCGTTCTGTCTGGTTATAGAACGTCTCATTGCAAGCCTGACCTGTGTGCTATGCACTTACCTGCCTGAGAACCCTTCATCTGGTATCCTGAGAATCCTTCATCTGGTATCTTGAGAACCCCTCATTGCTACACTTCATTAAGGACTCCCTCATCTCTGCAACCCTCCTTCCTGGACACTCTTTGCAACTCCCATCATCCTGCTGATCCTGCTACATCTTGACTTACCCGTGTATGACATCTGATTCTGGACTCTGACTACTCCTATGCCAGCTGCCTGCCACCGACCTAAGCTTGATTTGACCATTCTCCAGTTATAACCCTTCTGATACCGCGCCTGATCTTATTGTGCCTTTTGCCCTCTGTCTTCTGGTCCTCCACCCTCTATGTATCCAGTAAGTGTGTTCTTTTGTATTTCTGTTTAGTCAGCTCTGTGTTTATTCTTTATTCAGCGTCCAGTCTAGTACCTGTCCTGTTAGCCCTACTGTGCTATTCAGTGTCCTGTCGTGTCCACCCCTTCCTATCCCTTCTGCTAAGTGTACCCTGTCCTCTGTGTGTATATAGTATCCTTCCCAACCAGCTTCTACCTGTTATTATTTATCCAGATTCCCCTTCTTGGTTTACTTCTGTTTATTTAATAAACCTATATTCTAATTTAAACCTCACCTTCCTGCCTCTCCATCTGTGTAACCACATATTGGGCTCGAATCCTCAACCTCTGCAAAGTGAGACGTGACATGTAGTTACATTGTAGCACAAAGCGACAGAATGAGTTATACAATGTAGTAAGTTTCTGGAGGTGGGTTTGCAGGGCGGCTGCATACACTACATCTCCGTATTCAATAGCTGGCACAAACCTTTGTTGATCAATCTGCTTTCTTACCGCGGGGCTCAGGCAGGATTTGTTTCTGTACAGGGCACCTAGTTTGGGGTAAATTTTAGATGAAAGTTTTTCGATGTGGGGGCCAAAGGATAGATTTGGGTCTAACCACATACCTAGATATTTGAGAGAAGTGACTGTGGTCAACGTGCCATTTGATTTTGTCCTGACACATAGATGGGGTGTTTGCAATTTGTGTAGTTTAGGTGCTGTTCCAAAGAGCATTGTAACAGTTTTGTCAGCATTTAGAAAAAGTTTGTTATCTTTGATCCACTTTTCTACCTCTGTGAATTGTTCTTGCAGCACGGCCTCCAGCTGTGGGAGATCTGGTTTGCTGGTATAGATTACAGTGTCGTCTGCGTACATGTGTACAGTTGAGGCTTTGCAGATATTGGGCAGATCATTTATAAATATTGTGAATAGCAGGGGGCCGAGTATCGAGCCTTGGGGTACACCGCACTTGACTGTGAGGGGGAGGGAAGTGCTGTCAGAAATGGACACATATTGCGACCGATCAGACACTTATGATTGAAACCAGGTTAGCGTGCGATCACCAGTACCAGAGTTTTTAAGTTTTTGTAATAAAATGCCATGGTCTACTGTGTCAAAGGCCTTGGCAAAATCAAGGAAGATGGCTCCAGTTAAGTTTCCTTGTTCCATACCAGCCTGGATATCATTGGAAACTTTTAAAAGGGCAGTTGTGGTTGAATGATTTGGACGGAAGCCAGATTGATCTGGGGTTAAATAGTTCCAATACTGATAGTAATCGTGTAATTGAGTGTAAACACATTTTTCCAGGATTTTTGACATTACAGGGAGCAGTGATATTGGACGGTAGTTGGATACCAAAGTTTTGTCTCCACTTTTATGGATAGGTACCACTCTTGCAGTCTTCCAGAGTTTGGGTATATATCCAGTCGCCAGTGATTCGTTGATTAGGGTTGCGACAGGTTTTGCAATTGCCGGTGCGCTGATTTTCAGCAGCATTGCTGGGATTTGGTCAGGTCCTGACTGGTGGTTCATTTTTTGGTTACAGAGAAGTTTAGTAATGGCACTGACAAGCACCGGAATTTCCCTTTGATACAGGGTTTTTGCACATTTGGAAGGATCTGACTTGTGCTGCCTTTCTGAATGTGTTTACATTGCTAGCTTAGCAATCATTTAAGGCATTTGCTACATCTAGGGGGTGTTGCAGGGTTTGGTTGTTTACTTTGACAGCAGCTGGTTGGGAGTGGACAGGGGGCGATTGTATGTTCTTTATGATTTTCCAAAAATTACTCGGGTTTGATATGTTATTGTTTAGATTTTCATTGAAGTATTGGGCCAATGATTAAGGGATTATAGCAAATGTATCTGAACTCATCTGGAAAGTCGCTCAAGTGATTTCTCTGGCAAGTAATATACATCAGTATCTATGACATTCAGCCAAACACCGAGACATAACCATATACCCAGAGAGATACAACCCAAAATATCACCCTCAGTGGTGACTGGCATATAACCATTCAGTAAAGCGATGTTGTAGCATGGGTGTATATATATACAGAATCATCTGCTATAGTAATACCAAAAGGTAGAATAATTCAGGAAATTGTGCTTTTAAATAAATATGAGTCATATGTATAAAATCACCAGCGCTGGCTCAGTCACTCTATAGTACATCCTGGTTACATGTTACGGTATATTAATGGCTCACCAAAATACAATTATGGTACATGTGCACAGATACCCCTGTCCTGGGCAACGGTTAAAACCATAATCAACTCAACACGTATCACCTGTCTAGCAGCCTTTTTGAAGAGTTAGAAAGGTGATTAGAAGTGCAGATAATTTTAAAGAGGATTAGTTATCTATTTTACCCCATTTAATCGAGGAACTTCTGGATCATTTTAATCCATTCCCTGCTGTGTCCCTATCCCCTGCACAAAAGGTGGGTGTGTGATTTTGTCTAGCTTCCTGTAATTTCCTTTAATCTGGGTTCGGTTGGGCAGTTGGAAGGAGTAGTTTACAGTAGGAGAGTGTAGACCATTCCAGTGATTTCTTTTCAGTAGCCATCATAAATTATAGGTTATAAATTACAAGTATATATGTTTTTCCTCTGTCATTATCTGTAATGTAATTGATGGAGGCACTAGTGATGTCATGTATGAGGTAGTATGCATTTAATAAGTGATGTCACTGATTTTAGATATGGGTCTGGGGGAGAGTATTGCTAGAGCTTTCCTTGAATATTATTATTTAGTGCCAACACATTCCGCAGCACTGTACAAAAGATGCAATGGGTAAAGACAGGACAATTCTACAATACAAACAGGAGGCAGGTCAGTATACCTGCCTGTAGATACAGGAAGATATGAGGACCGTATTCCCGTGGGAATTTACAATCTAGATGGGTGATGGGATTAGAAACAGGAGGGGGGACTGCAGTGATGAGTTAGTGCAGGGAGAGGTGAGGAACATTTTTGGGTTGGTCAGATATCGTGTTACGGAGTCAGGTGGTCGGCTTCACTAAAAAGAAGGGTCGAGAAAAGTCCTGCAGTCTGGCATGTGAGGAGGTAATGAAGGAGGATGCCAGGCGCAGGTCATTGCTGGATCTTAGGGTCGGGCTGGGGTGTATCTGGTGACTAGTGAGGACAGGTAGTGAGGAGCGGCTTTAGTGAGGGTTTTGTAGGTCAGGGTGAGTAGTTTGAATTTGATTCTGCTGTGAATGGGGAACCAGTGCAGGGATTCAGAGAGGAGCGGCAGAGACAGAGCGACGGGTGAGGTGGATAAGTGGACTGATATGTTTAGGATGGACTGCAGGGGGTAGAGGCAGGAGATAGGAAGGCCAATCAGGAGGTTGTTGCAGTAGTCCAGGCGGGAGATAACTAGAGTGTGGATAAATTGCTTGGTGGTGTTAGCAGTCAGAAATGGACGAATTTTGGCAATTTTGCGGAGGTGATTGCACCACGATGAGGAGAGTGATTGGATGTAGGGGCTAAAGGAAAGAGTGGAGTCGAGAGTCACTCCGAGGCAGCGGACTTGGGCCTGCGGGAAGGATGGTGATACCATCCACACTTATGGAGAAGTCAGAAGTCGGAGTAGCGTTAGAGGGGGAATTAGGAACTCGGTCTTGGACATATTGATCTTCAGGTAGTGAGAGGCCATCCAGTCAGAGATCCCAGACAGACAGTCACTGACCTGTGTTTTGCTGCCTTGCTGAGCCGGAGTAAAGAATTAATTATTTATTAGTTTCATGTGACTTGACAAAAAAAGGTACTTATTAGTGATAACGGGGCTGAGGCACAGGCGGCCTCTCGCGCTGCCTCAACCAACATGCTTTAAATATTAAGTGAAAACTTTGGCACTGCTGTAGTTTTTATGGAGAGACTGGATACTTTATATTAAACCAACATATTAAAGGGACATTACCACATTCGTAAGCTGTAACTAGTATACTGGCGCATTACAAACATAACCACATTATAAGACACATGCTGCTGTTTTTTTCCCTACTTTTGCTGAGGTAATTCAGAAAAAATAAAATAGTTTTTTTTATCTAATCTAATGGTGAGTTTTTTACTTTGTGAAATTTTTATCATATACAGTATTTAACAGTTAATGAGGTGGAGGAGGTAATGTTTAGCTAAGGCTGCAGGGGTGTATTGTGATTCAGGCTTCTCCAGATAAGAGCTGGCAGCTGAATGAGATAAGGGAGATTAAAAGACTTCTACTCTACCTCCCTGATGATGACCTTTTGAATACATCCCACACAAAACAATGATTTGAAAATATATTTTATATGCCATACAGCGTGTTAAACTGAATTAATCAAATTCTGTTATGTTTCTCATTTTTCTTCATTTAGCACTCAAAATATTCAAGCTGTATGAAACTGGATGGTCCAGTCAGCGTTTAGGTATTGATCTGGAAAGAAGTATCATCGTTCAATGGAAAAGGCATACTAGTCCTTTTGTTAGTGGCTCATACCAGTCGCATAAAGAAGAACGCACAATTCCACGAGAAATTGACTTAATTGGAGGTCACCAGCGCAATGTCATTGTGCTTAACATTGGAGTGCATTTCAGATCACACCCGCTGCATCTCTATATTAGAAGACTAATTAACATCAGAAGAGCTCTGGAGCGATTGTTCATTAGAAGTCCACAAACAAAGGTCGTTGTTAAGACTGAACATTCTGGAGACAGGAAAGAATACTATGAAACGCACAATAGTTTTCATGGTTATGTACAATATTTAATCATGGAACAGGTCTTTAAAGGACTTAATGTTGGCTTTGTCAATGGATGGGACATGACAAATGCCTTTGATTCTGATGTAATTCACCCTCCAGATTCATATATTCAGAGTGAAGTGGATATGCTAATGACATATATTTGCTAATGACAAGAATGCAAACTGACTAGATATACACAGGGTGTCCAAGCTGTTCACTAAAAGAACTGATGATTCTTCGAACGTTGGGTGGGAGAACTAATGCTTCCAGTGTTGGGTGGGTTTCGACTTGCCTGGAATGAGCAGAGATTCTAATAAGCGATTGGAAATTTGACCCTTTAAAATGAGAAAAAGTTGAGTAGATCAAGGTCCTCATCGGAAAACCTATTAAGCCTAATGTGGGCTGTAGCCTCATTATATCGGGTGCTAGTGAAAAGCTTCCCTGGTAGCCATTTCCATAGCCAGAATCTCTCCTGGCTTTTATATGGCAACAGCCAACTGGAACGTTGCTTGCAAAGAAAGAGACCTGAGATGTTGAAATACTACCTGCAATGTCTAATATGTAACGGCTGGGACCCTGATCCCAATCACAAGGCTGGCATTACAAAGGTGGAGGGGCATTACAAAGGCTCAGTGTGTCCCCAAAGAGGCTGATTTCCAGGATCAAGACAAACCCAACCAAAGAAAGGAGCGATTTCTTACAGCAGTGTGGGGTCCATCCCTTTCCTCTACTGTTCGGCAACATGATTTCCCAAATATTATTTTTTATTAAGAAAAACTGTTTTTGAGTATTTTAAATACATTTTGGAGAAATACGCAATGTATTTTTGTTTCTCACAATATATACAACTAAAGGAAAGGGGTGGGTAATGCACATAATGTGTGTTTGTAGATACAAAATGTGTATTATGATTATGGAGGTAGAATAATAGAAATATTTTATGTGCTATTTAACAGACTTTTTTGTTTTGAGTGGTTTCTCATAGAATTGGAAATTCTGGGTCATTAGGGGCCTGTTGGGATTTTAAGCAAATAGTGTTGAAAACCGGTGTAAAATTAATACAGTAAGAAATATTTGGAAATTTTCCCAATTAATTTCCTTCGGTAGTAGTCTGACAATCAGCTGTTGCCATCTGCTGGCCTTAAATGAGCTACTGCAGCACTGGACTCCATGCTGGACCTGTTGGGAATCTGTAATTTTGGCTGATCACAGCTGTTCAGAAATGTTTAAGGCTAGGGACAGATGAGCGCATTTTCTGCGGCCACCGTCAAAATGTACGTCGATGCGTGCGCACGCATTTTTTCACGGAATACGCTTAAGTGGTCAGACGATGCGCAATTCTGGACGTATTTCATGACGGTGGGGTAAAAAGAAGTCTAGGGAAATCCGGCTGTTTGAACGTTATGTAGGCCGCACACTAGCAGCGTCTGACGTCTCCTAATCACGCACACACGCTGCCATGCGGCCGCAGCGCACTCTGTACGTCAGTAGCAGCGGTTTCACGTTCTGAGAAAAATGCGTTCATTTGCTGGTTGCGTGGTGTCGGCGCACTTTCGTACGCACGTACTGCGTATATTGGCCGTCATTGGCCGTTATGTGCTGCTACTGCCGCCGTGATTTAGTGCGTCTGCACGCGCGTTCCGACTGCCCCACTCTGACCCTAGCCTTAGCACCCCTGGCATAAGACCCAAGGCGCTGAAACCATTTTAGGACATATTCTAGAGCACAATTGCAAATGCAATTTATTTGCCACAAATTACTTTTATGCTGCATATGATTCTGCCTACTAAGTCAGTAAGGGGTAACAAAACACTTTGAGCTATTTTTACAACTATTGGTGACTTGTCAACTCAGACAGTTGGAGGACCTTGATGGGTACAGCTTGGAAAAAACATGAGACAGAGGAGAAATGATAGAAACATTTAAATACGTAAAGGGAATCTACAAGGTAGAGGAAGGGAGTATATTTAAAAGGAAACAAAGTAGCAAAACAAGAGGACATAGTCTTAGATTAGAGGGGCAAGGGTTATGTAAACATAAAATGCAACCCCCTCTTCTTATCCCTATAAAATGTAAGGGTCTATCCCCTAACCTAAATCGATGGTTAAGACCCCTTAAATAAATAAGACTCTAGTAGCCTCTCCAACACCCCTAGCATAAATCTATTGCTAAAACACCCTAAAATAGTTTAAAATGAAATTAAAATCCCCATCGTAAATAATACATACCATGCGGAGATCAGCATTCTAAAGGGGTTCTTCCAAGCCATGCCCTTTTGACTTTATTGAGCAAGATAGGCTAAAGGAAATGCAATCATATCCCTTGTTAAATTTGTGATTCAACCAATCAGAGCACTCCATAAATGGATATTCTCTATTGGTTGGTAGTTTGTTTGGTCAAATTGCCCATTTATATCCAAAGAACCCTCTTGTTTGATTGGCCAATTATGTACACATAGCCGGCGCCGCCCAATGTCAAAGCAATCGAAGAGGAGAAATTATCTCTTACCTCTTCTCTGACTGGTTTGAGTTAGCGTGCTAAAGATGCCCAAGGTACTAAAACCTTTTGGGGCACATTCAAAAGCTCATTTGCATATAAATTTAATTTGCAAGAAACAAAACTCCTTTACATTGCTCCACAATTAGACCAAGTTGAGTATACTTAATATCAGGGCACCAACAGGTGCTTAGAAGGTTGTGCATGGTCACTCTTTGTATTGAAGAGGTCTAGGATCTTCATATAAGAGAGAACCTCAACGGTACGGTTCTTCTGCTACAGTAGAAGAAATCAATAGCGAAAATGCAGATCCTATAGAAATGGCTGGCTCTTGAAGAGCCAAGAAAGGGATGGAGTGGTTTGCCCAATATATAGAGATGAAACAAATTTGCAAAACAAAGTACAGACCGTGGGATCTGGATGGGGTTTGGAAACAACAAATACAGAGCAGTTTAAGGGCGTTTCTGTGTAAGCATTTTCTAGTTGGCTGCGCTTTTCAAACCAATCTCTGCCTTAACTCCTTCACTACCGATCGAGATAGTTTGGGTTCCAAGGCACCATCTGGTGCTCCGATATCGAGATATCTCGATATGCTAATCTGCAGCCCAAAAGCAAATGAAATTTGTTTTCTGCAAATTAATTTTGTTGGCTTTAGGGGCCCCTTCTGCAGCCCAAAAAGTTTTAGCCCTGTGGGCATTATGCCCAAAGAGCTAAAACTGTAAAATCAGCTGGTCAAAGCTCTGAAATATCGGGCTTTCAGAAGCTGTCAGCAGCCGATGCAGGGTGAAATAGAAGAAAATAGATCTGATGTTAAAACCACTGTAACTCAATTTGGCAGTAGATAGTGCCATCTACTGGTCAAATAGGTTATTACAGTAATAGATATGCATTACTGAACAATTTATTAAAGATAACTTTCCAAAAAACCACTGGTTTCCTACAATGTTTTTTGGAAAATCACTTGGTAGTAAAGGGGTTAATCTAAGATAAAGGAGAAGGTATTTGGTTTCATCCTTTTTAATGTATACTTTACAC
Organism: Leptobrachium leishanense; assembly: GCA_009667805.1. Taxonomy (NCBI): domain Eukaryota; kingdom Metazoa; phylum Chordata; class Amphibia; order Anura; family Megophryidae; genus Leptobrachium; species Leptobrachium leishanense. The sequence goes on from CM019072.1 coordinate 55,067,309, forward strand.
TGTGCGTGTTGAGCGCTTCTTGTCTATATTTTGCAAATTTTGCTTATTTCCAAGCACTCACGGTCTCCAAATGAAAAAAAGCAATTTGTACAGCAAATGAGGCACAACAAAATACTAATGTGGGGTTTAAATACATGGGCAAGCAACTTATTTCTCAATGTAAACACCTGTTTTTGATGCATGTCAATGTATACACGCATACTTATTTTTGTCTTAACATTTGTATTCAATGCCACAACAATTATCATGAGTAACCTGTATTTATAGATATATGTATATTAATGTAAATGGGAATTTGGATGGATTATAAATGTGTGCCGGTGCATGAGATTGAATGCCTGTCACCCTCTTTTCTAGGCATAGGGCCTGGACATCAGATCTCTAGCACTGAAGCTGAGACAGTTGGGAGGTCTGTCATATGAGATACACAAGGATGTTCTGGCAGTTCTAATCACACAAAAATAATGCATGAAGTCTGCTACGTGCATATGATTAACTCCTCTTTTATTCACATCTATATATTTTCATACTGTATATTACTGGTATTCTTTATTAACCACTTCGATGCGGAGGACGCGCTCAGCGCGTCCTCCGCATGGCTCCTGCTGTGCTGAGGACGCGCTGAGCGCGTCCTCCCTTTGGGGTCAGCGTTCGGCCGGGTTCCGGCCGATCGCTGGCCCCCCCGGTGCGGGCTGACATCCTCGATGTCAGCCCAGCATCCGGAACCGCCGCCGGTGAAATTAGGTATCATCGCGGCAGCGCGATGACACCTAATTCAGGCGCCCCCCCCCGCATGTGCGGAGGAGGCGCCTGAAAGGGAGGGGGGGAGGTCCTTCGGACCTCTCTCCCTCCCGATCGGCGGCATTGCGGGGGTTAACCCAGGCACCATTTGGAAGGGCACAGCCTGCCCTTCCAAATGGTACCTGGCATTAACCCCTGGGGAGCTGGATCACGAATCGGCGCTGAAAAGCGCCGGTTCGTGATCCTTTCCCGGAGCTGGCCGACATCTTGGATGTCGGCCAAGCCTCCGGGAACTCCCCCTGAGGACTGGCGTCATCGTGCATAGCACGATGACGCCAGTCCTAGAGTTAACCCCTAATTGCCACCAACGGTGGAGATAGGGAGTTCCAATGAACTCCCTATCTCCCGATCCGTGGCAGCTAGGGCTTAACTTTGGTATTGTTGGATCGGCCAGAGCATGGCCGTTCAAACGATACCAAACTCAAATGTGGAAAAGTTTGTAAAAATAAATAAATAAATAAAATAAAATAAAAATAAAAAAATATTTAAAAAAAAATTATAAAAAAAAATAAACACTTTTTTTCTTTTTTTTGGTTTGTTAATGCAGCAATATTGTTCCCATTTCAATTATAATGTGAACAATGATGCTGCACTAACGATTTTTGTATGCGGTGCGTTTGTTAAAAATCGTGTAATTTTCCCCAAAAAAAAATGTAACGAGACCCCATCTCTAATTTTTTTAACAAGCGCACCCCATACAAAATATAACCACAATTGCTCGCATGTTAAAATGTGGAAAAAAAACACTTTACACGCTGTAAATTATTGAAAATTCATATTTTATTGCATTTTTTGTTATAATATACAGACAGGTCATGACTTATACATATAATAATGACATATTATTAATCTGCCGAGTCTGACGGAAAGAACGATATATAATATGTCTGGGTCATATACTAAAATAAGCCTTCAAAACACGTTTAAACATGATGAGCAAAACCGGTAAAAATGACCTCAGCACAGAGGTGTGAAAAGCCTCAGCAGCGAAAGGGCTAATTTACTATTTTTTTTTTCAATTTAATAATGTTTAATGCATGCATACATGAAACTCAGCAAACCATGGGCATATAGTGCATGATCATGGAAAATGGAAATACAATGAGATATTGTAAAAAAGAAAAGAGAGGAAAAAACAACAAAGAAATGTGTAGTAACGTTGGTTACATTGGACACTTTGCTTTCACGTCCCGATCCAATGTAGCAGAAAGTGGGTAACTGGTAACTCCACAACTATTTTTCCCCCAATAGAGTCTGAAATAACCCTGTAGAGCGTAACAAAGAGGAAAAATAAACATTTAGTAGAGTGTGAATCAATAAATGCAAAGCCTAAATCCTAACCACAACTAAACTGTATGCCGTTTCATTAAAATAGTTATTTTCCCAACACACAGACATCTTGAGCCAAAATATACAGTTATATATTAGTTCAGAAGAATATTGTAGAACAAAAATGAATTATTCCAGGTTACCTGGGACACCGAGAGTCAACATACGGCACATACAGATAATAATATTGATAAGAGTTTAAATACTTCTGAGTAAGCACCAATTATGTTTCCCTGTTAAGTCGAAGTAAATATGATTTATCACATCTTTCTGCTAAAATATGAACATGGAAATACATCAGATTTGAGTGTGTTAAGTGAGCTGTTAAGTGCAAGATGAAAAGGACTAATCAGGGTACAGAAATCTATCAGGGTTATTCAAAGAGAACCGAGTGGCTGGAGAAAGGTAACCGAACGCTGATTTTCAGCGTTCGGTTACCTTTCTTGGCCATTCGGCTATTCAGAGAATAGGCAATTCGCCAAATCCTGGCGAATTGCATGCACATACGGTGCCTGTTCGAGGGCTGTGAAATCCCCATATAAAAGCACTGCTTCGGCTATTCAGAGAACACAAACCAGCAGTGAAAGGTTCCCGAAATGCCCTGCCATTCGGTGGTTTCATTCAACAGTTTTATTCAGGAGAATCCCATAGGCTTCAATGTTAAAAATATTCCGGTTTTAATTTAATATCTAATAAACCGTTCATTATAAAATTCTGCAATAAAGAGTCTCTTTATTTATAGATTTTTTTATGATATTTTAAGCATTTTTCTTGATTTTTTTTTTTTTTTTAAGAAAAGTCAGATTTTTTTATTTTTTTTAACTTTACTTATTTTTTCTGTAACAGCCCTTTTTATTATCATTCCCTGGACCTCATATGTAAATTTCAGACATTTTCGCTCAGCAGTTTCTTTGCAAACAGCGTTTCATTTTTCAAACATTCATGCAAACTGTTTTCCTAATTTATTCACTGCCTTCTGCGATGTCGGCTTTCTCCGGCGGCTTCGCTTGATCAGCTCCTGCTCGGGTTTTTCCGGCGTCTTTGACGGGTTAATCCAGATGTTTTTGCGGGTTTTCGGCGTGCATTCGCCGGGTTTTTGCCGGGTTTTCGGCGTGCATTCGCCGGGTTTTTGCCGGGTTTTCGGCAGCTTTTCCCTGCACTTTGACAGCCCTGTGGTGATTGCTGAATACACCGCAGGGTGGCCGAAATAGGAAAGCCGATTTGCACCGAATTGAACAGAACGAAAAGTCACCGAACGTGCGGTGACTTTTCGAATCTCTTTGAATAACCCTGTATGAGTTCCCACACTTCTTTATTAGAACTTGAGCCCTGCTACAGTGGTACTAATAACTTCTTCTATGTACCTCTTATGCGTACATCCGGTCAGGATTTGATTTAGACTGCAGGTGACATTTGATTATGTTATGCATGTACAGTGGGGCTTACATGCCACATAGTATTATCCAGTCACACCTCCTGTGCACACCAATGTCCCCCAGGCTAATTGGGAATTAACCCTTTCGCTGCTGAGGCTTTTCCCGCCCCTGTGCTGAGGTCATTTTTTACCTGTTTTGCGCATCATGTTTAAACGTGTTTTGAAGGCTTATTTTAGTATATGACATCGACATATTATATATCGTTCTTTCCGTCAGACTCGGTAGATTCATAATATGTCATTATTATATGTATACGTTATGTCATGTTTGTATATTATAACAAAAAATGCAATAAAATATGTATTTTCAATAATTTACAATGTGTAAAGTGTTTTTTTCCACATTTTAACATGCGAGCAATTGCGGTTATATTTTGTATGGGGTGCGCTTGTTAAAAAAATTAGAGATGAGGTCTCGTTACATTTTTTTTGGGGGAAAATGACACCATTTTTAACAAACGCACCGCATACAAAAATCGTTAATGCAGCATCATTGTTCACATTATAATTGAAATGGGAACAATATTGCTGCATTAACAAACCAAAAAAAATAAAAAAAAAGTGTTTATTTTTTTTTTTTAATTTTTTTTTTTAATTTTTTTTATTTTTATTTTTCTTTTTTTTTTTTTTCACAATTTTTTTTACTTTCATGTTTGGTATCGTTGGAACGGCCATGCTCTGGCCGATCCAACGATATCAAAATTTAACCCCTAACTGCCACGGATCAGGAGATAGGGAGTTCATTGGAACTCCCTATCTCCACAGTTCGTGGCAGTTAGGGGTTAATGCTAGGACTGGCGTCATCGTGCTGCGCACGATGACGCCAGTCCTCTGGGGGAGTTCCCGGAAGCTTGGCCGACATCCAAGATGTCGGCCAGCTCCGGGAAGGATCGCAAATCGGCGCTTTTCAGCGCCGATTTGCGATCCAGCTCCCCAGGGGTTAATGCCAGGCATCATTTGGAAGGGCAGGCTGTGCCCTTCCAAATGATGCCTGGGTTAAGCCCCTGTGAGCCGCCGATCGGGAGGGAGAGAGGTCCGAAGGACCTCCCCCCCTCCCTTTCAGGCGCCTCCTCCGCACATGCGGGGGGGGCGCCTGAATTAGGTGTCATCGCGGGGGCGCGATGACACCTAATAATGGCGGCCACTGCTCCGGATGCCGGGCTGACATCCAGGATGTCAGCCCGCACCGGAGGGGCCAGCGATCTGCCGGTACCCGGCCGAACGCTGACCCCAATGCGAGGACGCGCTCAGCGCGTCCTCCGCATACCAGCGGCAATGCTGAGGACGCGCTGAGCGCGTCCTTAGCATTGAAGTGGTTAAAGGAACACTAGCATTAACATAAGCTGTAACTAGATACCTTGTGCCTTACAAACAAACCCACCTTATAAAACTCATGCTATTTTTTTTTCTTTGAATCAATTGCATATAAAGTTAGGTTTTTATTGCCTGTTTCAATTTTGTGGATTTTTTCCCATGATTTACCAAAATCCTATGGTGAGTTTTACTTTACAGCTGTGGTATAGCTTCTACAGTTGTGAAGAGGCAATGGGGTGAAGGAGTGAATTCTTTAGAAAAGGCTGCAGAGGACCTATTGTGCTGTCTCTGCTACTCAAGATAAGAGATGGTAGCTGAATGATATAAGACAGGGAGTTTAATTTACCCCTTGGCGATGTCCTTTGCATACATCCCACACAATGCAATCTTGAGTCAGTTTTCTGGACTTCTGATCCATAGAACCCATTCTGTGCCCACACATGGAGAAGCAAGTGCTCTAGTGTGTGTGTGTGTGTGTGTGTCAGTTTACAACGCAAAAGATCACAAAATGTTGCACAGTGACACATAAAATAAAAAATATTCTTAACTCCACATACATGAGAAAAACAATGCATGTGTAGGGCTCTATTACAATCTTCGTGCAAACATTTGCGCCGGCACAAAAACGCATTAATGCGAGGGGTAAAACCCTTTGCGCTGATTGTCGCATTACAATGTCAGCCCAACAAACGCGCGTATTCGTCTACCGTGGGTGAACCTGCGCGAACCCTTTGCGAGCGTACTGTACTTTGCGCGTCCTATACTTAACATTGTGAGCGCAAGCGCGAATTGCGCTGGTACGCGGATGGTATTACAATCTATGCGCAGGATTTAACGCATAGCCGTTGCGCGTATACTTTTAGCAACTCCTAAAAGCTGGTGTAACGGCAAAGCTGAACAACCTGGCCAAACCCAAATACACCAGCCCAAAAAAAAATGCAGCAAAGTATAGTTACTCATTCCACTCATACCAAACCAATAAAATGGAGAAGATGTGTCTGCATTTATTATTGCTGCAGCACATATGCTCAGATTGACTTTGACAGGCGCAAAAACTTAACGTGAGATAATTGTGGTTCTTAATTCTGATTGGCTGAATCGGGTGAAAAAATCCAGTCCGCACACTGATTTCTGCGCGCAACGGTACTGCGCGAGCATTTGTGCGCGTCAGGTTTATGCATGTTATTGCTTGACGGATGAAAAAATGCACGAGGATTGTAATTCTAGCGGTGATTTACGAGCGTTAACGTTTACCGCATTTTAACGCGAAGATTGTAATAGGACCCATAATGTATAAACAACAAAAAACATATAATTTTTTGGTGATAGTGACCCTGTAATATTCTGACCCTTGAGAAATATAGTTATATATATATATATATATATATATATATTCCGCAAGATTCGGACGCACAGAGAGGCTTGTAGAAAAGTACTAAATTTATTAAATAAACATGTGAATCGACGTTTCAGTTCATGTAGGTTCTTTCCTCAGGATACTACGGGAACTGAAACGTCGATTCACATGTTTATTTAATAAATTTACAGGGTTATTCAAAGAGCTTCGAAAAGTCACCGCACGTTCGGTGACTTTTCGTTCCCTGCACTTCGGGGCGCTTCGGCGATCCTATTTCGCTGACCCTGCGGTGTATTCAGCAAGTACCACACTTGGGTCACCTTTCTATATCTACAGAAGAAAAGGACCCGACTGCCTCTACCCACTCAGAGCCAGTGTTGAGGCTCTACATTTGTGAGTGGGACACGTGTCATCTTATATATCCCATACAATTCATTATGTACTGCACCATTATATTCTCTTGTTTCTTTCCGCATGTTTTCATGGACGTATTACTATAAGAGAGCATCCAGACTATCCATAGCGATTGTTATCGCGCCGCCAGATACGTATATTTCTCTATTATCTGCACTTTGGTTTGGGGGAAACCACTGCTTGCTGGCTGGCTTTGGGAAGTTGGTTGTTGTACAGGCGGGGGCGCGCGCCTACCACTTTGGTTCTTGATATATCTATCTATATCTAGGTATATGTTAGGAGAGGCACTATACTTAATTAATAAACTTTGTTACGTTAAAAACTTTTATGTTTTTTTATGTTAAAAGGTTACATTAAATCCGACGTTTCGGCTCATTGCGAGCTCTTTATCAAGGTGAGCCGAAACTTTACATTCAATGTAACCTTTTAACATAAAAAAATAACAAACTTTACTAAAAGTCCCATAGTGTGTCTCCTAACGCATACCTAGATATTTTTTTGAGATATTGTTGCATCGGGCAAGGAATACGTTTTTTGGTGAGTGCTGAACCAAGTGTTGGAATATATATATAACTATATACAGTAGATAGCTTGGGAGGGATACATTCATTTGAAAGTTTAAGTTTATAGTAATGCTTACATTCTCTCCCCAGTCCTTCCCCCAGCTGTTTTTCAGGATCCAGTAAGGGGTTTTCTTTTCTGTGTACATAATATGGCAGATTATTAAATTCAGATGCATTTATTATTTTTATTGTAGGATTACAGTAACGCTGTGCACATTTATTCATGTGTTCTGACACTGCATGCAAGGATGTATCAGACTAGGTAACCTAGAAATAAAGGAGTAGAAAAAGATTCTTATTGCTGATAGCTTCTAATTGGAATTATTTTGGAACATGGCAGTTAATGGGAGAGTGAGCGCCCTATTCCAATCCTCGTGCATATGTTTGCGCATACGCAAAACGCATTAACGCGAGGGGCAAAACCCTTTGAGCTGAACGTCGTATTACAATATCAGCGCAACAAACGCGCGTTGTCGTCTACCGCGGGTGAACCTGCGCGAGCTTACTTTACTGCGCGCGTCCTATACTTAACATTGTGAGCACAAATGCGTTTGTGCGCTGGTACGCGGATGGTATTACAATCTATGCGCAGTTTGTAACGCACAGCCTTTGCGCACATAATTTTAGCAACTCCTGAAAGCTGGCGTTAAAGGCAAATTCTATCAACCTGGCCGAAACCAAATACACCAGCTCAAAAAAAAATACGCAGCAAAGTATAGTTACATATTCTACTCCTACCAATCCAATGAATTTGAGAAGTTGTGTGTGCTTTTTTTTTTTTTTTGATACAGCATATATGCACAGATTGACTTTGACAGGTGCAAAAACTTAACGTGAGACAATTGTGGTTCTTAATTCTGATTGGCTGAATCGTGTGAAAAAAACAGTCCGCACACTGATTTCCGCGCGCAACCTTACTGCGCGTCCGTTTTACGCGCCTTGTTTTTTGACGAATGAAAAAATGTACAAGGATTGTAATAACGTGCATAAATCAACGCTGGTAACGTTTGATGCTTTGCGCAAAAATTCACGCGCTATGCGAACGTTTTTGCACGACGATTGTAATAGGGCCCTGAGTGTTTTCTCTTATGGTCTCCTTTTCTAAGTCATTACAGTGACTACCAGTACCCATATCATAGGAAGATGTGAAGAAGGGAATTGGTAAGAGGTGAACTATATCTCGTTAATCTTGCTCATGTAAATTAGATTGCCAAGAATGATAGAATTATCTTATCTATTACTTAAAATATTAGAAAATATATAGATAAGTAAGGGCTATTTAACCATTTCACAACTAACATTGAGTTAAGTGGATTTTGCATTAACTTTGAAAAGCAATCATTGGCATATCAAAACTCATTTGCATATCTTTTCAAAGCAGGATTAGTGTGTATCCTGTAGGGCAAATTAATCCTTTCTCTTTTCTCACTCGCCAATCACCCTGTATTACTGTAAACAAGCAGCAAATAGAAGCCCCAAACTGCACGCTAACAAAAAGTTCAAAGACTTTGCTGTTGTATTACAACAACCAGGGACAGGGCCAAATATAGGGAGAACTGAGGTCACTCAGGGATAAGACACAATGGGTTATAATCAAAGAAAGGATGGGGTGATCCTGGATGGGCGCTGCACTTTTTTTGATTTCCCTGTCTGGGGAAATGGGAATATATGTGCTAGAGTGTTTTTATGTACTCTAGCTAGGGATGACACACGGGATGTTGTATGCTGCACTTTTTGCTTTAGATCCACCTCCAAGGTAATGCAAGTGACCTAAAACTACTTGTTTAGAGTAAATGCAAGTGGTGTGACACGTATATTTCAGAGTAAATGCAATTTATATAGCATATATTAAATCATACAGGGTGTATACACTTGGATTAATTTGAAATCGATGGGTACGCAGTCGTTTTCACACTTGTTTCGGTGCGAAACATATGGACAGGATGTAGAAAATAGAAGAAAAGAAAAATACAGTCATTCCTTGTCCTCTGCTGCCACCTTGTGGTCAAAAGGTGATATCCGAATTGGGTACATGAAATGGAAAGAAGGGGGGAGTTTGACTCTCTTCTTTCTTCTGCTTGAACCGGACCTTAGGGAAAAAAGGGGTAGAAACACCGGATGGTGTTTTATCGTTGGGGTATTATGATGTAAAAACAGAAACGTGGTACACTCACATGGTCCTGAGCCGGTATAATAACCACGCTCACTCGGTAATGCCCTTCTAGCCTGTAAAGGCGGCCAGATTCCCTTCTTTCCTGCTGCCGTTCGATTCCTTGCCTCGGGTTCCTTACTACCTCAGTCGGGCTGGAGTCCTTGCGGGTGTAGTAGCTGGATCCTGCCTGGTGGAGGAATAAGCCGGGTTTCCAAAGGAATCAGGATGCAGGGTGATGGGAAAAAGGTTTTTAATGAACTAAAAAAAAATATAAAATAACAGCATAATAAAATATGTTTAACAACTTGGTAAAAAAAATTCGGTAGGGGGGTCCAGGACGCGTTTCGCCAGTCAAGTGTGGCCTCTTCAGCTGACCCCCCTACCGAATTTTTTTTTTACCAAGTTGTTAAACATATTTTATTATGCTGTTATTTTATATTTTTTTTTAGTTCATTAAAAACCTTTTTCCCATCACCCTGCATCCTGATTCCTTTGGAAACCCGGCTTATTCCTCCACCAGGCAGGATCCAGCTACTACACCCGCAAGGACTCCAGCCCGACTGAGGTAGTAAGGAACCCGAGGCAAGGAATCGAACGGCAGCAGGAAAGAAGGGAATCTGGCCGCCTTTACAGGCTAGAAGGGCATTACCGAGTGAGCGTGGTTATTATACCGGCTCAGGACCATGTGAGTGTACCACGTTTCTGTTTTTACATCATATTACCCAACGATAAAACACCATCCGGTGTTTCTACCCCTTTTTTCCCTAAGGTCCGGTTCAAGCAGAAGAAAGAAGAGAGTCAAACTCCCCCTTCTTTCCATTTCATGTACCCAATTCGGATATCACCTTTTGACCACAAGGTGGCAGCAGAGGACAAGGAATGACTGTATTTTTCTTTTCTTCTATTTTCTACATCCTGTCCATATGTTTCGCACCGAAACAAGTGTGAAAACGACTGCGTACCCATCGATTTCAAATTAATCCAAGTGTATACACCCTGTATGATTTAATATATGCTATATAAATTGCATTTACTCTGAAATATACGTGTCACACCACTTGCATTTACTCTAAACAAGTAGTTTTAGGTCACTTGCATTACCTTGGAGGTGGATCTAAAGCAAAAAGTGCAGCATACAACACCCCGTGTGTCATCCCTAGCTAGAGTACATAAAAACACTCTAGCACATATATTCCCATTTCCCCAGACAGGGAAATCAAAAAAAGTGCAGCGCCCATCCAGGATCACCCCATCCTTTCTTTGCATATACCCAGGTAGACCTAGGCACTACCATCTCATCCTAGGAAGGCAGCAGCACAACACCTCATCCGCTGTAATCCTAGAGACAGGCGCCGACTGTAGAAACATCCCCTTTTTTTCTACAATGGGTTATAATGACTGAAAATCAGATACAAAGAGTTACTGTAAATTCCAAATTCAAGCATTATGACCATACAGCTACCTTTTTTCATTCTATTTGTAGAATCTGGAAGCTACTTTGCTAATAATCTCATTATGATCACTACGAATCCCTATAATCAGGAGATGTGACAAATGAGCAAATTTACATTTAATTTTTTTTAAGTGTCATGATACCAGAGTCTTCATCCAACATTAAAATTAATTTATGGGGACTTGGTATGCTTTGTAGCCACACATGTAGCTTTTGTATTATTTAAAAGAAAAAAAAGAGCCAGCAACCATAAAAAGGAAAAAATACCTCCCATTACCTTTTATGAAGGGAATACGGTATACATAAAGAATAGAATTTTAGTTTTACTATTTAAACTAAAATATATATATACTCATAGCTATCAGAGCCAAATAGAAGCAGCTCTGAGTGAAACATTTGACCTAAAGAAGATCAATATGTCTTAAACATATTGCACAAAAATGCAATTCTTTGTTATGCATAAAGCTACCAAAAAACAAAACACAACAGTTACAAGCCTTTATAAAACACACCAACAAGTTCCGTAGCGCTGTACAATGGGAGAGAGAATAATAAAACTACATACGCATTACAAACATAGAACAGTAGTAGAGAGGAACCTGCTCGGGAGCTTACAATCTAAGAGGAGAGGGGAGACACACTAGGTGAGGGTAAATACAGAACAAGAAGTATTGGGGTGCACGTGGACTGTGTGGGAAGATGGAGTAAGAAATTATCAATGGGGGATTATGGAGTAATGTGTTTTCAGAAACTTCTTGAAGGACTGGAGAGACGGGGAGAGTCTGATGTTGCGTGGGAGGGAGTTCCATAGAAAGGGGGCAGCTCTGTAGAAGTCTTGGAGGTTGGAGTTAGGGTTACGGGTACAAAGAACTGATAGCGTCAGATCATTGGCAGAGTGAAGTGGTCCAGACGGGATGTACCTGCTAATAAGGGAAGAGATGTAGGCAGGGGCGCGGGTATGGAGAGCTTTGTACGTGAGGACCAGTATTTTGAATTGGATTCTAAAGGAAGCAGGGAGGCAGTGTAGAGATTGACAAAGGGGTGAGGTGTGAGAGGTGCAGGATGTGAGGTGTTAGGCTGGGGTCAGACGAACGCAGTGCGAACGTGCGTTAACCTGCACTTTATGACGGCCGTGGTAGCAGCAAATGACGTCCAACGTAGGCCCACACACGAAGTACGGCCGCACGAAGGTTCGGCCGCGCAACGCAAGCGGCAAACTAACGCATTTTCGCAAGAACATCGAACCGCTAGTACTGACGTGCAGAGTGCGCTGCGTCCGCATAGCGGCGTGTGTGCGTAATTAGGAGACATCAGACGCTGCTCATGTCCGGTCAACATAACGTCCAGATACCCAAAGTTTCCTGGTTTGGATCCATATGAAATCACGGCTGAAACGGCTATGACCGCTATCGCGTATCCCATGAAAAAGTACATCCATTTGTTCGGATGCACTTTTTTACAGACGAATCGAAAAATGTGTTTGTCTGACCCTAGCCTAAGAGTCAAGCACAGGCGTTCACAACAAAAGATCACTAACAGTATATTGTGTTACAAAACAACTACTTTGTGTTCTGCTTGTTAATGTATAATTATCAGTTGTGTATTTGTTGTTAGAAGGAAACATTAGTGTCGGAGGTTAGTTTTTTTACGTTATTGTCCACAGGACATCTTTAGCGATTTTGTCACTACAATAAATAAACTTTGTGTTCGTCTTACTTTTGTGATATCCCACTATTAAAGCAACATGGTCACCAACCCTTTTGCTGCAATCTGGCTGATGTATCACTCCACCTTTGTATAACTATAAAATACATAAAGAGATTACTTTACAGCACAGTGTCGAACGAAGACAGAATTTATGTTTGGTTTAGTTCTTCAATGAAATTAGTTTACCTTAAGTGGGGTACTATTAATCACCACAGTTAGTGTTCCATTGTAAGATAGATGAATAGACATTGCTGTAGGTAGAAAAAAATGATGAGGATAACTATACATGAATTTTAAAAATGTTAATATGTTGCTTATTCCATAATATAGTGTATATATACAGGACTATTCAACAAAGGTGAAACTCAGGAGAATTGGCAGAAGAAGTGAAAAATCTAGGTCAAAATAGCCAAACCAGAAACATTCTCCCATTTATCTCGCTTTCCAAATCGGCTATTTGGTCTAGATTCTTCTCCTCTCCTGACAATTGTCCTGAGTTTCACCTTTAGTGAATAGACCTCATAGCTTAGCTTGGTAAATAAATTTACTATCAAACAATGCTAAATGCATATTTAACAATTTGATGCATGCCCTCACCATTTTCATTCCTGGGTAGCATTTCAAAACCTGAAATCCACCAAACTGACATTACAGCTTCATCACATTTGTTCTTTCTACCTTGGTATTCCTGGTAGTCATTCTCCGTAGCTAAATTTTCTAAAAAATAAAAAAAACGAGAGAAAACAAAACCACATGTTTAGGAATAAAGGTTATATAATAATTTGAAATAGACAACTACACGAATTGTAGACAATTCCTATACCCTACTGACCAACAAGAGTGTATGTTTCCATTACGAGCTTATTCTGCTGTGCGAGGTGTGTCTATTAAATAACGAGCCTGTATTTCGACATCTTACAGAAAGTAGGAGAATTGTTTTTGAGCTCTCTGGTGGTGACCTTGGACATGCCTAAACCTGCATGACAAAGGTCAACACTCTTGGCCGATGAGTTGATTGCTCATCTTTTAAACTCTGCATTTAGACTCACAATGTGTCAGTTTGAAATTTTTTGTTAAAATCGAACGAGGCACCCATTGTTGATAGGTAGAATCCTAGGTACAAGTGGTTTTCCATTTGCCTTTCCCAAGGTTCTATTCCACATATCTAAGTGTTATTTAAGATTGGCACGAAATTAGGAAAACTTGGAGGTCCCACATGTCAAATATATTGCAAAACACATTCCGATAGATCGCTCAATGACTGAATATAGAGCTCACACTAATTACTTACTGAAAAGAACTGTTCGAAATGCATGCCACTGGTAACCTCTTTTGCAGCCATCACCACATACATTGCAGTCTATAAGTTCTACAAAGAGATAAACCGTGTTATAATGACAATGACAGTAGGAATATATAGACTAATATTTTTGACTATACAGGACATCTTCGATTAACTGAAATGAAAAACCTTTATAGCTTAGCTATGTTCTACCTCTGCTATTTCATCTTAGTATTTCCAGTTCCCTTCCGTTTATGCAATGAGTGACAGAACAGAATATTGGACAACTGTCAGTATACCCAGCAAAAAAAAAATCTGAACGCCATGGGCTATAGGGGTTATTCAGAGAGCACCGAAATTTCAGCGCTCACTCGATAAGCGCACTTCATTGATTTATTTTTAGTTCACCGACCCTGCAGTGAATTCAGTATTCACCGCAGGGTCCCTGAAGTGTGCCGAACGGGATCCGATGAAAGCCGTTGATCAGCCCACCGAACAGGCCGCCGAAGACAGCTGACAATCCACCGAGCATCGGCATGCTGATCAGCCGCCGAACTGGTAAAAAAAAGAAAGAACTCTATTTATAAAAAGGTATTTAAAACAATAAAAATGCATGGAAATAAAAAAAAGGTCCCATAAAAAACAATAAGAAAAAACCCGTTAAAAAAATGGGAATCAAAATTTTCACCTAAAAAATCCAGAACGATACCTAAAAAATTCTAATAAATATACAATTAAAAAGACTGTTTGCCGCAAATGAAAAGAATAAATGGTTGATTAAAAAAAGAATAAAAACAGTAATTTGTTTGCATTGAAACCTATGGGATTCGCCTATTTAAACCTGTCGAACTGAACCACCGAAAATCTGGCCATTTCCGTGTACTTTGGCAGTTTCTGAATACATTAACCAATACTTATCTATAGGAGAATTTCACTGCTGCCGAAGGTCGCCGAATTACGGCGATCTAGGGCGAACTGCACTGTATTTCGCTGTCGATACGCCAGTATTTGGGGAATTGCCAGCTTTCTGAATAGCCAAGCTGCCACGAAATGAAACCGTACAGTGAAATTCACCATTCGGTGCAATTCAGTGGCAAGTTTGGCTCTTATCGAATAACCCTTTATATAGCAGAAAAGCCATTTTAATGGAAAATGTCTAACAGGTGAAACTCAGGAGAATTGGCAGGAGAAGAGAACAATCTAGGTCAAAATAGACAAACTAGAAACATTCTCCCATTTATTTGCGCTTGCACCATAAAACATCTACTATACAACGTGTTTCATCGTAATATAAGGCTGCAACTTTGCAATCAAGCATTAAGCGATGAAAATAAATTAGTTTCATAAAATATTAAGTAAAAATATTTATTCCAAATATATAAAAATGAGTTTTGAAAGTAATCATGTTTCTTATATTTATACAGTATATTATACAATTTTTCCATACAAATACATAGAACCAATAAAATAGTGATTATATATACAGATGACAAAATACATTTGGATTATATTTTCAAAATTTTCAGGATAAAACATCAGATGTTAGCACTTTTTTATAGTTTTTATATATATGGATAATACTTTTACTTAATATTTTATAAAAAAAATGTATCGAAATAATTTTTACCACCTAATTCCTGATTTCAGCAATACAATTAATGCAATACTTATTTTGTTACTTCAATAAATTTATACAGACTGCCAATTCTTTTCTGTAGTATACAAGTGGATTTTTTTGTCATTTAGTCATGTATTGTGCTTTGCTTCATTGCCATTTGAACATGTTTTGTGGATTGCGGTGGTAAGTATTATTTTATCTGTACCTACCAGATAAAGACTTGATTAGACCCGTGTCAATAGAGTTCACTTTATGATTTCTATAACCAGTTGGAATGATATTGAGAATTTGAGAATAATACATGAATTAAAAAATTGCTGGAGGGGTAGTGAGAAACACAGAGACTTACGCTGAACTGATAAATTTGTGCTGTGTCCATTGATTCCCCACAGTGTTTCTATGTTAGACACGGCAGCAAATGCCCATGAGGACTTGCACCGCAAACCCTAGAAAGTAAGGTCAAGATGGAAATTAGAAATAATGGAATATAAACTGCATTTCTTTTATATGTGAGAAAGCTGAATTTAGGAACTTAAAAATTGAACTTTTCATTAGTTTTTTTTATATTTATCTTTAAGGATTTTATCATTCCTCCTTAGGATGCTAAGTAATTTACAATCCTTTATAAATAAATTTACAATATGACACAAATTTAAAATCCACTCTATACCTGGTCTTTCACTTCAGAAACAAAACCACTCTTACGCCAGTCACATTCAGGTTGCATTGTTGATTCCGTTTTTTCTATTGGAGTTGGTGGCACATTGTATTCTTTTGAGTTACGTTGAATACCAAATTCCTGATCTGTGGGAATGTCAATTATTGCGATCAATAGAAAGCTGAATTTAAGGCAGCTCGAATTAGAGAGTTTAAGTGAAATAAGGATATTGCAATGGCAATTAAAGATTACATATAAAGCAAAATTTATGAATAGAAGATTAAAGAAGTTAAAGTGCACCACCATGCAAAAAACCACTACCTATCCGCTCAATATTATCCCCTTGCCCCTTATTTGGTCTGTTCTACCGGTTATTGCCCCTCCTTTGACTTACAGTTTCAACCTCTCCCTCTCCTCTGGAGTCTTCCCCTCAGCATTTAAACACGCTCTGATCACCCCCAATCTGAAGATGTCATCTCTTGATCCCACCTCCCTTTCAAACTACCATCCTACCTCTTTGCTCCCCTTTCCCTCTTAAATCTTAGAACACCTGGTCTGTAACCAGCTCACCGTTTTTCTCACTGCTAATTCCCTACTTGACCAGCACTAGTCCGGCTTTTGCTCCCAGCACTTCACTGAAACGGCTCTGACAAAAGTGACCAATGATTTAGTTGCTGCTAAAAGCAAAGGACACTTCTCTTTCCTTATTCTTCTTGACCTTTCTGCTGCATTTGACACTGTTGGCCACACTCTCCTGCTCCTCAAGCTGTGCCAAATTGGCTTCGGTGACACCGCTTTCTCCTGGTTCTCTTCCTATCCCTCTTTTTGCTCCTTCAGTGTCTCTTTTTCTGGTGCCTCTTCACCCCCGGTTCCGCTCTCAGTTGGGTATCACAAGGCTCTGTTCTGGGTCCCCTACCGCTTCTCTGGTTAACCTCATCTCTTCCTTTGGACTCCAATATCATCTCTATGCTGACGACGCTCAAATCTACCTGTCCCGATCTCTCCCCTCTTATCAGCTGTCTCTGACTGGATGACTTCCCGTTTCCTAAAGCTCAACCTCTCTAAAAGTGAAGTCTAATCTTCCATCCCTCCAAAGTCAATATTCCTGCAGCCATTTCCCTTCAGGTGAATGGTGCCACTATTACTTCTACCTCACAGGTAGGGATGGGCTGCCAGTTCGATGCGAACATGAGTTTGCATCGAACAATGACTGTTCGACCGTTCGCCGAACGGCGAACATTTCCATGTGTTCACCGCCTGTTCGCCCACAATGGACCACAATACACTGTGGCCTGGCCTGACGCTTGTAATTAGCTACAGCCTTGCACCTGACCACAGGTCAGGTGCAAGACAGGTGCAAGACTATGCCAATCAGGGCTCAGAGTCCTGATTGGGCAAATTTTGCCCAATCATGGGCTCACAGAGCTAAGTCCCGCAGCACACTATATTAGGCTTCCATGCAGCCCTAGCGTTTGTGTTGCAGGAGTGAATCAGAGAGGAGAGGAGATTGTTGGATTTGCAGGGACAAGCTGGCAGTGGCAAATAGCAGGGAAACTGGCAGCCTGGCTGTGAAATATCATACCACAGTTGAATCAGAGTTCATCTTTATCTATTCAGAGTTGAATCTGGGTCTTGTTGCCAGCTTTCAGGGTGTATCACTGTTATACAGATTTTCCAGAACTCTGCTATATCTTTAATCTAATTCTAGATACCATAGTTGAACACAGTTGAATCAGAGTTCTGCATATCTCCAATCTATATAGCAGAGTTGAATCAGAGTTCTGCATATCTCCAATCTATATATCACTCACCATGTCAGAAAGACCAAAAAGGACAGGGAGATGCTCCCAGACACAGATAAGAGGGTAAGCAGCCTCTGTGTCGGAAGGCTGTGCCCCTGGTCATCGCGGACATGGTGCATCCTCTGCAGGGGCACACTTGTCCTTTCTAACTGGTGCTGGCCGTCTTATGCATCAGCAACATACATTGGATTTGGTGGGTTGTCTAACCAGGCCATCCTCATCCTCTGAGTCTTCTGCCAGCCAGGCTTGTAGTGGTTTACAGCAGGCCTCAAAATTTCCTCTCCCCTGCTCGCATTTGGCGAGTGGAAATTACATGAGGACGAGTGGGAATGCAGACGCAGGCAGGGCAAGGTAGTGGTTAGGTGGGGCAACTAGTGGCGAGTAACTCTTAAGGCCTGGCTAGTAGCTTGGGACTTGACATTTTGAGCCTTGGTTTACAGTAGACCTCAGCTGCCAAAGCATCTAATTCAGCCTCCAGGTTCACAGCTACTCCTGCTGTAGCCTCACCATCATACACGGAGGAGTCAGCTGAATTGTTTGACTACAATGATAGTGACATGCTGCTTGAGGATGCGCAGCAACTCAAGGGCTCTGATGTTGACTCTGAGGTTGAGGAAGGGAGTAAAATCAGCCTAGAGGGAGGGGGTGCCAGTGACACACAAAGAACTGGCACTCATGTTCCCCCAGCAGCTGCAGCATACTGCCAGGTTGGCTCCAGTGACTAGGAGATAGGGGGTGATGACAATGATGATGAGGTCACTGACTCCACCTTGGTGCCTGATCGAACAGAGGAGTCAAATGAGGAGGAAGAGGCACAACAAAAATGAGGCACAACGTCCTCTATGAGTAACCGTAGCTAGTCCAAGGCATCAGAAGTCAGAGCTGCTCAGGTACAGAGCGCTGTTGTCTCAAAGCACATGTCCAGGAACTCTGTCTGGGAGTTCTTCTTCACATGTGCAGCAGACTGCACAGTTGCTATTTGTAAGCTATGTCTGAAGAGGATCAAGCGTGGGAAAAACATCAGACGCTTGGGTACCACGTGCTTGAAGCGACATATGACCACCTGCCACGCATCCCATTGGCACAACACTTTGCATAGGTCCTCCTCCTCATCTGTCTCTACCCCCACTATATGTCCTGCCATGTCATTGTCTACAACCTCCACTGACAGGGATGATGCTACAGTAATGGGTGTACCAGGTCCTTCCTCAGAATGTGACAGCATCCCATCAGCTGCAGATTTACGCAGTCAGATTTCGTTGCCCCAGCTGCTGCAGCGTAATAAAAAATATAGTCCAAACCATCCCCTTGCACAGCATCTAAATGCCAGCTTGGCAAAATTACTCGCATTACAGCTGCTGCCTTTCCAGCTGGTGGACTCTGCTTCCTTCCGTGAATTTGCTGAATGTGCTGTACCACAGTGGCAGGTTCCAAAACGCCAGTTCTTTTCACGGAAGGCCATTCCAGCACAATACCAGCACGTGGAAGACAATGTTATCGAGTCATTGGGAAAGGCAGTCAGCAGCAAGGTGCACATTACTTTAGACACGTGGTCCAGCAAGCATGGACAGGGCCGTTACATTTCCTTCACGGCACACTGGGTAGCTCTGCTTGCAGCTGGGAGGGATCCAGAATGTAAGCTCTCGAGCATGGTCCTTTCTCTTACTATCCTTTGTGTTTAACTGGTATGGACATTTGTTTTTCTGTCTCTCCCATTGTACAGTGCTACGGAACTTGTTAGCACTTTATTAGTACCTGTAACTGAAAGTGGGGGTATATGAATATACATGTCTGTGTACGTATAAGTGTGTGTGAATGTTTGCACTGCAACTCAGCAAGGAAATGGGGTTCGGCTTTCAGTGTTAATTTTAGAAGGCTCCTTGCTATGTGAACAACGCCCCCCTGCCAAAGGCATCTCGGGCTGAGCTGTCAATCACACAGCTTACATGTTAAATCCATCTCATGTAAGGCAAAAAACATGGCCACCTCCATGAGAAGAACATGGCAGATTGAAAACTGAAGAAAACCAATTGGAAGTTATAAAAGAAAAAAGTATACTGGTTTAACCCCCTGACGGTTTTCCCGAGTGTGGCTCGGGGTTATCTTTTTGTACCAAAAGCGGCATCCCCGAGCCACACTCGGGCTGGATACTTACATGTCCTGCGCTCCCTCGCTAACCTCCACATTCTCCTCCAGCCGATCGCGACGTCACACTACCTGGTTCCCTTCTCATGAGGAGTGAACCAGGAAGTGTGATGTCGCGATCGACTGGAGTGTGACTGTGGGGGACAGCGAGGGAGCGCAGGGACATGTAAGTATCAGCCCGAGTGTGGCTCGAGGATGCCACTTTCAGCATTGAAAGTTAACCCCAAGCCACACTTCTACCGCTAGGGGGCGAGATTAATTGTACCGATTCTGACATATAAAATAAGTCAGAATCGGACCGCCAGGGAGCTTAAATTAGCTAAAACAAAACGTATTAAAAAAACTCTATAAAAGATGGCTGGCGCACTTTAATAAGAACTTGTGTTAAAGACTACTCATTTTATAGATAGAAAGCGAGAAGCAGGAGGAGATTGCCATACCAAACACAGTTTTATGGTAATGATGTCTTACCTGTGAGATCACTATACTTTGTTACTCCATACACAGCTGTACCAAGCTCTGCTTGTTGTAGAAGTCTTGCCTGTTCCATGTTTTTTGTAAAAATTTGTAGTCGGTACTGAAACTCTGAGAGAGATTAATGTTTTTTTCGACTGCTTTTTAATAAAATCTCCCTGTGATGCAATCAAAGGTCTACGGCAGAGATATTGCTGATTATTCCACGAATGTGGCAGTCATAAAATTGGTAACCATTAGATTCTTTAAAAAAAATTCCATTAAAAGAACAAAAAAATGAAGTTTCATAAATCACATACATCAACGTTCTTAAATATAAAATGTCATTATTTTGTAAAGATTTAAAACGTGAAATAATGTTCATTTCTACCAATGTTCTGCCATATATTATGCTGGCTTTGTAGGTATTTATATATCAGCGCTGCGGAATATGCTGGCGCTTTATAAATAAAGAATAATAATAATAATAATAATAATCAGAGCAAGCATTGGTGACAAAATCAAGAGAGTAAAACTTTCAGGCTTCGTATGTAACAAATATAAGCATTATCTTTGTCAATGTTTTAGGAATACTATCAGTATTGATTAGAATGCATTTGATCTGGCACCGGTTTTACATTTTATTGCAGCAGTTCATGATTCTAGAATATTCCACAGCCTATTTCTGGTGTCTGGATGCATAATAATGACAGGTAACCAAAATGCACTGCTTATTATAACGTTATTAGGGAGAGAACAATCCCAAAAAAAACCCTTACTCTGATTTTTATGAACACTTCATCCTCTCAAATGCAAAAAAACACTGAAGGGGTTTCGGCAAAATTTCGGTGCTTTCCATTTTGTCAGCATTTACTAGGCTTGTGCACCGATTTTTTTTTCGGTTCGGTTCATTCGGATTTTGTAAATTTTCGTTTTGACTCGTTTCGGCCGATTTTCGTTTTGGTTGAGTTGGTTTAGTTTTTCGTATCGACTTTTTTTTCGTGATTTCGAAATTTTTTGTGTTTTTCGGAACGTCTGTTCTCCTCGTTTCAAAGTGTCTCTTCGTTTTGACGTAAACTAATGTTTTTTCGGATACGATAATTATACGATACGATAATTCTGCCGATACGATAATTGTACCATTGAGATTTCTCATGTTTTAGAAGAAGGATACATTGAGATTTCTCTGGTTTTCCAGGAAGGAAACATTGAGATGGGAATGATACAAAATTTAAATACAGAATCAGCGATATAAATACGATGTCCGAAATTACTGAAATGGAACGGAAATCAGGAATGGAGCCGAAATCACGAATGGAACGAAAATGAATTTCGATTTTACACATTTCTAGTCCATTCGAAAATTCCGAAAAGTTTTCGTTTTGGCACGAAAATTTGTTCGGATCTGCCGTTTTCGTATCTGAAAATTTTTGGAAAATTGGCCGAATCCGAATGCACAAATCGGGAAAATTCTGAAATTCCGAAACCCGAAACACACATCCCTAGCATTTACCGCAAAGTCCCCGAAGTGCAGCAAATCAGTAGCAAAGATGCCACACGCCGCCGCAAACCCGCTGGACAGCTGCCAAACGCAGCCGACAAGCCACCGGACACAGCGTCAACCAGCCGCAGAAAAAAGCCGCCAAGCCGCCAGGCGGGTAAAAAAAAAAAAAAAAAAAAATTTATTATTGAAAGTGCCAAATTTTGAACGCTGTTTGCAAAAAAACTACTAAATGAAAATGTCTGGAATTAACATGTAAGGTCCTATGAATGATAATAAAAAGGTCTGTTACAGAAAATAAAAACGTTATTTAGAAAAATCCGGATTAAAATTTTTTGCCAAAAAATGACTAAAAGATCCTAAATAAATAATAAATGAAGAGACTTTTTGCTGCAGATTAAAAGAATAAATGGTTTACTATATATTAAATAAAAACGGGAATCATTTTTAACATTGAAATCTATGGGGGTCGTCTGAATAAACCTGCCAAATGAAATCACCGAACATCAGGGCATTTCTCTGACATTTCTCTGCTGTTCGGTGTACTGTGAATATGATTAACCATTGCTTCTCTATGGGGACTTTCACTGACGTTGAACAGCACTGTATTTTGCAGGCAATTCGCCAAAATTTGGCGAACTGCATGCTTTGTGAATAGCTGAATGGCCACGACAATGCACCGTACGGGGAAAGTCACTGGTCAGTGCAACTTCGGAGCTCTGTGAATAACCGCTATTGTGTCAGAAGTATGGTTTAAGGCTAAAGTTAGGCAAACTCACTCTGCGTGTGCGCATAACAGATGGACGTACTGACAGAAGATACTGTAGACACCACACAGTCCGTTTTTTTGACTGATGTAGAAAAAAAAGGGAAATATGGGAATCAAAATTAATTAAAATTAAAAGACCGGTACAGTCAGCCAGACCAAAAAAAACTTCTGAGTGTCAACGTGTTGGACCTCACAAATGTGCTGCGTCTGACATAGCGTCATCACGCACGCAGGCCGCTACGTGGATGCGGCGCACTCTGGGCATCCGTCATAGCGCTTTTACGTCGAGGCCTAAATGGCGTCCGTTGCCACCTGTGTGGTGCGAGCGCACTTCGTGCGCACATACTTCGTGTGTTGGTCTCTATTGATCACAAATCAATGCTACGATGGACGTTACACTGTGTGGCAACACGGACGTGATGACTGCGTTCGTCTGATGCTAGCCTTAATGGACCATGTTAAAGTGACGAGTACAATATGAAAATCTGGTTGCAATATGACACCATTTTACAATATGTTTGAGGCAACTTGACAGCAAATGACAAATATATGAGATAATATGTATTAAACAAGTTATTGATTTATTTATAAAGGATTTTACCAGGAAGGATACATTAAGGTTTCTCTTGCTTTCAAGTATGTCCTGGGTTCAAGAACATTGTATTTCTGTAACAATGTGGCTATATATCAAAAAAGAAAGTAATAGAATTGTTAAGGTGAAAGGGGAATGTGCTGCTATAAAGGCATGATGATATGCTGTAATCCTTATCCAACACAGTCAGGGTTATTCAAAGAGATCCAAATTGTAACCGAACAGTGAAATTCAACGTACGGTTACCTTTCCTGGCCATTCGGCTATCCAGAGAGCAGGCAGTTCGCCAAATGTTGCCGTATTGACTGCACATACGGTGCCTGTTCGTTGCCTGTTCGAAGGCAATGAAATCCCCATAGAGAAGCAATGCTTTGTCTATTCAGAGAACAAAAACCAGCAGTGAAAAGTTGCCGAATTGCCCTGCGGTTCGGTGGTTTCATTCTGCAGGTTTATTCAGGTGAATCCAATAGGCTTCAATGTTAAAAATATTCCTGTTTTAATCCAATATCTAATAAACCGTTGCTTATTAATCAGTATTTTGCAGTAAAAAGTCCCTTTCTTTATAATTTTTTTAGGATCATTTAGCCATTTTTAAGGAATTTGTTTGCAAAATTTTTTTCCATTTTTTTTATATCGTTCTTTCTTTTTTCTGTGACAGCCCTTTTTATTATCATTCATTGGACCTTATATGTAAATTTCAGACATTTTCATTCTGTAGTTTCTTTGCAAACAGCATTTCACTTTTCAAACATTCAAGCGTACTGTTTTTTTTTTCACTCCATTCGTCTGCGGTGTCGGCTTTTTCCGGCGGCTGCTCTGCTCTGTGATCGGCGAACACTCGGGTTACTCCGCCATGTTCGGTGGGGTTAATCCAACTGTTTTGCTGGTTTTAGTGAGTGTTCCCCGGGTTTTGCGGTGAGTGTTCGGCGGGTTGGCGGTGACTGTTCGTAGGATGTGCGGCGGGTTTTCCTTGCACTTCGAGGACCCTGTGGTGTTTGCTGAATACACCGCAGGGTTGCTGAAATAGGATTGCCGAATCACACTGAATTGAAACGAACGAACAGTCACCAAACATACGCAGTGGCGTGGTGAGGGGGGCAGGGGCAGGTGCTGTTGGGGGCAATATATATCCATGTGTGAGCTGTTGGGTGCAATATAAATCCCTGTGTGGGCTGCTGGGGGCAATTATATCCCTGTGTGAGCTGCTGGGGGCAATATATATCCATGTGTGAGCTGCTGGGGGCAATATATATCCATGTGTGACCTGCTGGGGGCAATATATATCATGTGTGAGCTGCTGTGGCAATATATATCCACGTATAAGCTGCTGGGGGCAATATATATCCATGTGTGAACTGCTGGGGCAATATATATCCCTGTGTGAGCTGCTGGGGCAATATATATCCATGTGTGAGCTACTGGGGGCAATATATATCCATGTGTGAGCTGCTGGGGCAATATATATACATGTGTGAGCTGCTGGGGTAATATATATCCCTGTGTGAGCTGCTGGGACAATATATCCCTGTGTGAGCTGCTGGGGCAATATATATACATGTGTTAGCTGCTGGGGGCAATATACAGTGGGGCAAAAAAGTATTTAGTCAGCCACCAATTGTGCAGGTTCTCCCACTATGAGAGACAAAATGAGGAAAAAAAATCCAGCAAATCACATTGTCTGATTTTTAAAGAATCTATTTGCAAATTATGGTGGAAAATAAGTATTTGGTCACCTACAGTACAGTACAAACAGGCAAAATTTCTGGCTCTCACAGACCTGTAACGTCTTCTTTAAGAGGCTCCTCTGTCCTCCACTCGTTACCTGTATGAATGGCACCTGTTTGAACTTGTTATCAGTATAAAAGACACCTGTCCACAACCTCAAACAGACACACTCCAAACTCCACTTTGGTCAAGACCAAAGAGCTGTCGAAGGACACCAGAAATAAAATTGTAGACCTGCACCAGGCTGGGAAGACTGAATCTGCAATAGGCAAGCAGCTTGGTGTGAAGAAATCAACCGTGGGAGCAATCATTAGAAAATGGAAGACATACAAGACCACTGATAATCTCCATCGATCTGGGGCTCCACACAAGATCTCACCCAATGGGGTCAAAATGATCACAAGAACGGTGAGCAAAAATCCCAGAACCACACGGGGGGACCTAGTGAATGACCTGCAGAGAGCTGGAACCAAAGTAACAAAGGTTACCATCAGTAACACACTACGCCACCAGGGACTCAAATCCTGCAGTGCCAGACATGTCCCCCTGCTTAAGCCAGTACATGTCCGAGCCCGTCTGTAGTTTGCTAGAAAGCATTTGGATGATCCAGAAGAGGATTGGGAGAATGTCATATGGTCAGATGAAACCAAAGTAGAACTTTTTGGTAAAAACTCAACTCGTCGTGTTTGGAGGAGAGAGAATGCTGAGTTGCATCCAAAGAACACCATATCTACTGTGAAGCATGGTGGCGGAAACATCATGCTTTGGGGCTGGTTTTCTGCAAAGGGACCAGGACGACTGATCCGTGTAAAGGGAAGAATAAATGGGGCCATGTATCGTGAGATTTTGTGTGAAAACCTCCTTCCATCAGCAAGGGCATTGAAGATGAAACTGGGTCTTTCAGCAGGACAATGATCCCAAACACACCGCCCGGGCAAAGAAGGAGTGCTTTGTAGGAAGCATATCAAAGTCCTGGAGTGGTCTAGCCAGTCTCCAGATCTCAACCCCATAGAAACCTTTGGAGGGAGTTGAAGGTCCGTGTTGCCCAGCGACAGCCCCAAAACATCACTGCTCTAGAGGAGATCTGCATGGAGGAATGGGCAAAAATACCAGCAACAGTGTGTGAAAACCTTGTGAAGACTTACAGAAAACGTTTGACCTCTGTCATTGCCAACAAAGGATATATAACAAAGTATTGAGATCAGGGGTCAAGTCCTGGGAAAAAAAGTGAGGGAACTCACCCACGAATTCCACAACCTCTATTACCTGAAGAAAAAATATATATATCACGAGTATAGGAGTGCGTGGTGATACCATTTTTATTGGGTTAACTTTACATTCAAAAGACAAGCTTTCAAGAGTGTAAACTGGAAACTATACTGATCAATGAAAGGTATCACTCCGTACAGGTATACTCATGATTTTGGCAACTGGACTAACGCGTTTTATATATAATATACATATATATATATATATATCCAGGCACAGACCCCCCAGAATTATATACACAGGCACTGGACCCCCAGAATAATATGCACAGCACTGGACCCCAGAATAATATACACAGCACTGAGCCCCCAGAATAATATGCACAGCACTGAGCCGCAAGAATAATATGCACAGCACTGAGCCGCAAGAATAATATGCACAGCACTGAGCCCCAAGAATAACATAATAACATGCACAGCACTGAGCCCCCAGAATAATATACACAGCACTGAACCCCAAGAATAATATGCACAGCACTGGTTATATGGATATATATTCCCCAGTTCACATGGATATAATTAATTGCCCCAGTTCACATGGATATAATTACCCCCAGTTCACATGGATATAATTGCCCCCAGCTAATATGGGTATATATTGCCCACAGGCCTCATGGATAATGCCCCAGCTCTCATGGATACTGCCCCAGGTCTCATGGATATGCCCCCCAGCTCTCATGGATAATGCCCCAGCTCTCATGGATAATGATCCCCAGCTCTCATGGATAATGCCCCACAGCTCTCATGGATAATGCCCCAGGTCTCATGGATAATGCCCCAGCTCTCATGGATAATGCCCCCAGGTCTCATGGATAATGCCCCCCAGGTCTCATGGATAGTGCCCCCAGGTCTCATGGATATGCCCCCAGGTCTCATGGATACTGCCCCCAGGTCTCATGGATAATGCCCCCAGGTCTCATGGATACTTCCCCCAGGTCTCATGGATATTGTCCACCAGGTCTCATGGATAATGCCCCCAGGTCTCATGGATATTGCCGCCAGGTCTCATGGATAATGCCCCCAGGTCTCATGGATATTGCCGCCAGGTCTCATGGATAATGCCCCCAGGTCTCATGGATATTGCCCGCAGGTCTCATGGATATTGCCGCCAGCTCACCTCTGCTACTGCTTCTGCCGCTGCCGCACATTGCCGGCGGCCGCGTGCTTCCTGCTAGAACGGCCGCTGACAGGAAGTGCAGTCGCTTGCCTGGGATCGATGAAACAGCCAGGTGAGCAGCTGCACTTCCGGTCAGCGACTGTTCTAGCAGGAAGCACGCGGCCGCCGGCAAAGTGCACCGGCAGCCTGCTCCAGCGTTTCGGGCTCAGGCCACAGCGTTCCTGCGCGATCCCGCTCGACTCGAGCCTTGATTGAGATGGACTTTTGATATTGACCAAATACTTATTTTCCACCATAATTTGTAAATAAATTATTTCAAAATCAGACAATGTGATTTTCTGGATTTTTTTTCTTATTTTGTCTCTCATAGTTGAAGTGTACCTATGATGACAATTACAGGCCTCTCTCATCTTTTTAAGTGGGAGAATCTGCACAATTGGCAGCTGACTAAATATCTTTTTGCCCCACTGTATATCCCTGTGTGAACTGCTGGGGCGATATATCTGTGTGAGCTGCTGGGGCAGTATATGTCCCTGTGTGAGCTGCTGGGGCAATATATATCCATGTGTGAGCTGCTGAGGCAATATATATCCATGTGTGAGCTGCTAGGGGCAATATATATCCATGTGTGAGCTGCTGGGGGCAATATATATCCATGTGTGAGCTGCTGGGGCAATATATATCCCTCTGTGAACTGCTGGGGCAATATATCTATGGGTGAGCTGCCAGGGCAATATATATCCCTGTGTGTGAGCTGCTGGGGCAATATATATCCATGTGTGAGCTGCTGGGGCAATATATATCCATGTGTGAGCTGCTGGGGCAATATATATCCATGTGTGAGGTGGGGACAATACATCCATGTGTGAGCTGGGGCAATATATCCATGTGTGAGCTGGGGCAATATATCCATGTGAGCTGGGGGCAATATATCCATGTGTGAGCTGGGGCAATATATCCATGTGAGCTGGGGCAATATATCCATGTGTGAGCTGGAGGCAATATATCCATGTGTGACCTGGGTGCAATATATCCATGTGCGGTGTGTATGAGGGTGAGTTTTATTGCTTTGGGGCTCTGTGTTACTCTCATACACACCGCACATTACTGTGAGTTTTATAGTTGTGGAGCTCTGTGATATGCTCATACACACCATACGCAGCCAATTAGGCAAGTGGCACGTCGGCTAGTCTTGGCAAAACCTGCCCATCAGTAAGAGGTTAATAATGCTCTCCTGTTAATCTGTTTTATGTGTTGCACCTTTCCAATTGTTATTGCAATAAATAGTTATTATATATATATATTTTTTTTAATATTTCTAAAATTTGTATGCTGTATTGATTATTTTTGGTTGTGGGGGCACTAATGAAAGACTTGCCCCCGGGCGCCACATGATCTCGCTATGCCTCTGAACATACGTTGACTTTTCGATTCTCTTTGAATAACCCTGAGTATTTATGTAGCACTATCTGCAAAAAATGTAGCGACAGGAGAAACACAACTCACAAGAGATCTGTGACAGAGAAAAACTGCACAAAAATATCAAAAATTATATACATTTGAAAAAAAAATTAAAATAATAAAACTTTTAGATTAGCCAATAAATATGTTCATTCTGCACATAGTAATAGAAAGTATATATTTACATTATTTACCAAAATACAAACAAACTAGTTTTTCATGTCCATTTATTGAAAGATACTTGTTTTTGAATGTGTGAATTGATCTCTACAAAGGAATTTGGAATTAAATTGATATGGCCAATGTCTGCAATACAACATAATGTACAATATAATCTGTTAATTTTTCCTTTGTTGAAAATCCTACCTTCTTTGCTGCTATAGCTCTTCTTAAACCGAATCATAAATTTCTCAAACTGTGACTGAAAAGATGTATGGAAGATCAATGAGGCATGCCGGTGAAGGTGGCCGGTGAAGAGAAAATATGCAGAGAAAATAGTACAAACATTTAAAAGAAAATGATAAAAAGTTTCGAGTATTTGAACATTATTATTTAAAAAGTAAAATGGTCAAAGAGAAGATTGAGTGACAGCGTAATTATGTATTTAGTAGCACTTACAATTTCAGTGTTTCCAAAAGCTTTCACCAAAAGGGAGGACACGAACACTATCAGCAAACATAGGACAGTCATGGCTGAAGAAGATGAACAGCCGACCTTAAAATGACACTAAAGAATATGAAAATGCGTAAGTATATTTTAGTTTGTTGGATTGAATTGAACCAGAAAGGTGTAACAAAGGAAACCACAACCACAAGCCTGTGTAAATGAAACAGAGTACTAAGAAAGAAAATAATGAACAATAAATTACAACTGGAATTTCCCATTTATTAAATGGATCCTAAAGTTGGTTCTTTGAATTGCAATATATAGTAAACAAAAAATAATTTTAAAGCCAATCATAAATTTTCTATTACACACACAGGGCTCTATTCCACAGTTGCCATAAAGCTTAGCGTTCCAGATGTACAACATAACAGCAGGTGTAATAGACTTAAATATTTCACAACCCATTTCAACCTTGACATTGAAGAAGACTTGGCGCTTCACGGTTTGTGTTGGTTTACTGTACGTGGCGTTACCTATACCTACCATGGGATACGCAAGTCTTTAACCCTTCACTACCAAGCTAATTTCCAAAAAAACTGTGTCAGAAACCAGTGTTTTTTTGAAAAATTACACGGGCCAAGCAACAAATTTTTTTGATAAACCTTTTTTATAATTCAATCTGATTGTATCATTTTTTGGGGTGCTGAATCCAAATATCCGATCGGTTTTCTCCTATCACGTACCATTTTTCTGCAATTTCCATAAATGTTAGGCTATTATGACGCTAAAATGGAGCACAATTAAGTGAAAAGTGTATAATAAAAACGTAAAAATGTACTTATAAAGTATTATATTTTTATAGTTTTTGACGGTGAAAGTTAGCGAGGGTACAGTACTTCTTAACCCCTTCACTACCAATTGAGATATGTCGGGCTTCAAAGGCACCATCTGGTGCCCCGATCGAGATATCTCGATCTGCTGATCTGCAGCTCAAAAGCAAATGAAATTTGATTGCTGCAAATTAATTCTGTTTGATTTTGGGCTGCAGAAGGTGCCCCCCCCAAAGTTTTAGCCCTGTGGGCATAATGCCCAAAGAGTTAAAACCGTAAAATTGTCCGAAGACAGCTGTGAAATATCGAGCTTTCAAGTAGCTGATACAAGGGAAGAGAAAAAAAAGAGCTACAGCTGTGATGGCTGTAACTCAATGGCCGAATGGGTTCTTAACAGTTTAGAACTGTTCTTACAATACAATTAAATTAAATTGATTTACAATTAAAAAAGATTCTTCAAAAAAACACTGGTTTATGACTCACTTGGTCATGAAGGGGTTAATCCAAAGGTTTGTATTTTCTCATCCCAACGGCCTTGATATCGTTTTTCCATCTCTTTAATATCTTGGTGGAACCACTCACCTTGCTCTTCACTAACTGATCCAAGGTTTTGAGGGAAAAAAATTCAGCTGTGAATTTTAAAAAATGTAGCTTCAGACTCATATTACGCCTCTGTTCTAATTTTTTAACATAATTTCAACTATATTTTTGTAATTAGGATCTTTCTCGTTCCCCTGAAACGTCAAAACTACTTGTTTAAATGCCGTCCAAGCATCCGTTTCTTTTGAGTTCATTGCTGTTTCAAAATTATGGTCTTATATGAGTTTTCAATTTTGCTTCTGACAAATGAGGGAATTTTGTGCATAGGTACTGAAAACAAGTTTCAGTTTTTGAGAGTGCTTTGACAAATGCTTCATGAGACCCAATTTAATGTGCAATGGTGGAAGTTGTATTTTTTTATCGTCTACCAAACTCACACGCAAAATGTTTTTGCTTCCTGGTTCGAGATTTCTTAGTGAAGGCCATACTTTTGTCCAGTGCTGATCCTGTGCCCTACTGTCCCATTCCCACAGAAAGCAAGGGAATTTCGTGAAACCACTTTGCTGTCGTAGTAACATACCTGAAACCTTCAAGTCGCGGCAAAGCAGCCACTCGTGATCTTATCTGAAAAACTGCAAATTTTCTTTGAGATAAATGGAATGTCCTACAGGCAATGAAGCGTATATGTTGCCATTGTGCAAGATAACAGCTTTTAGGCTTCTTTTAGATGAATCAATGAAGAGTCTCCAA
The DNA here is from genome assembly GCA_009667805.1 of Leptobrachium leishanense. Classification (NCBI taxonomy): domain Eukaryota; kingdom Metazoa; phylum Chordata; class Amphibia; order Anura; family Megophryidae; genus Leptobrachium; species Leptobrachium leishanense. Next base: position 55,098,951 of record CM019072.1, read on the forward strand.
TCATCTTTATTGTAATCGATCCCAAATTGTTGGGGTTTGCTGCTTTCGAATTCGCAGTCAGAACCAGCATCAAGCACCTCACACTCAGAATCGCTACGAGTTGTGGAAACGCATCCAATGACTCAGGCAGGACAGGAACAGGAATACCTTCACCATGAGGACCTGGACACAAAGCTGATTGAAGATTCGGATATGAAATAGCTTTCTTGTTCTTAGAAGTGTTTGATTTAAATATATTTAAGTAAATTGTTAAGTACCTAGATGCTTTCTTTACACCATCTTATGTATTAGAAATGCTTAGAGTAAAAATGTATTTTGTGAAACAACAGTACGTGCTATGACAATTTAATGGTCATTTTCGGATTCAGCACGCAAAAAAACATATAAGAGAGCCTAAATTATGAAAAAAGTTTTTTTTATGGTTGGCCTGTGTTATTTTTAATAAATTTTACAGTAATACATAGCTGTTACTGTAATAACCTATTTGGCCAGTAGATGGCGCCATCTACAGCCAATTTGAGTTAGAGGTTTTATCAGCAGATCTATTTTCTTTTTGCATTGGCTGCTGAAAGCATCTGAAAGCCCAAAATTTCAGAGCTTTCAACTGCCGGTTTTACAATTTTAGCTCTTTGGGCATTATGCCCAACAGGGCTAAAACTTTGGGGGCAACTTCTGCAGCCCAATTGCTAACGAAATTAGTTTGCGGCAAACAAATTTAATTTGCTTTTGGGCTGCAGATTAGCATATTGAGATATTTTGATATTGGGGCACCACATGGTGCCTTTGAAGCCGGAGATATCATGATATCGGTAGTGAAAGGGTTAATAAATGCAAGAATAGCGAGTTAATCCAAGATGCTGAATAGCCATAATGTCTAGAGGCAAAACAGGGGTAATTTAACACCTTAAAAGCTGGTATAAAGCTCATAATGATAAGACTCTTGGTGTTAATTACTAAATGAGAGTAGGACATGGCTCCAGAGTGTCTAACTCTTTTGTGCAAGACAAGGAGACACGGACTAGCCCCCATCCCATTCTACATTATCCCTTACCCCTGATAATGTCCATGGACTTGCCCATTCCCCCCATATATATGTCCCACTACCCCCCTCCTCCCCATATGCTTTGGCAATGCTAAAATGTATTTGGTCCTGCCAATAAAGCTTATTTTGATTTGATTTGATATTTTGGTGTTAGCTGTTTGTCCTGCAAGATCTCACCTTGAGGAGTTTCAATGAGCATGACAATGGTGAGTAAACAGCCCAGAACTACGTGGGAGGATCGTGTCAATGAACTCAAGGCAGCTGGGGCCATAGTCACCAAGAAAACAATTAGTAACACAATATACCATGAAAGACTGAAATCCTGCAGCACCCGCTAGGTCCCCCTGCTCAAGAAAGCACATGTACAGGCTCAGCTGAAGTTTGCCAATGAACATCTGAATGATTCAGAGGAGAACTGAGAGAAAGTGTTGTGTTCAGATGAGACCAAAATCTAGCTCTATGGCATCAACTCAACTCGCCATGTTTGGAGGAGGAGAAATGCTGCCTATGACCAAAAGAACACCATCCTCACCGTCAAACATGGCGGTGGAAACATTATGCTTTGGGGGTGTTTTCTGCTATGAGGACAGGAGAACTTCACCGTATCAAAAGGGACAATGGATGGGGCCATATACCATCAAATCCTGGGTGAGATCATCCGTCCCTCAGCCAGTGCATTGAAAATGTCATGCTGGAATGCTCATCCAGACCCAATTACCCAAAACACATGGCTAAGGTGTCAGACCTTTTCAGATATGAAATTTCTATAGTTCGCAGGACTATTTAAATTTGGGGCCAGCAATTGCTTCACACAGACAACTCGTCTGCATGGTTAATATATAACAAGAATATGCATTCTAAAGACAATGGATAAGCTAAACTCGTTATTGTTACGCATACAAGGGAAGACATTTTCCATTGATCAAAGACGGTCTAATGGACTCTGGTTGTAAAAAAATAAACAAGCAGATGTTAGATCAAATTGTTTAAAAGTAAGGGAACACAATTACAACTGATCTTACCCTAGGATAGGTATCTCAGTATTGTGTTTATTTTGTCAGATCGAAACTCTGAAAGCCACGTAAACATTGAACAATGGGTTGCCCAATAAAGAAAAAAACCCCTGAGAAGGTTAAATGGCTTGGATAAACCAGCTTGTACTGCTATGCTATTCGGCGATATGATCTAACACTATATGGTATTTGAATATTTAATTTATGTGGTCAGTTAGAATAGATAACCTTGGCGTCTTATAAAAACAGAGGCCCTACCACATTCAGTTGATTATTACAAATGTCTGGTGTACTAACCTGCATAAAACAGATTAAGTCTGGTAATTGTGAATGTTAAAGACGATATCACGAATGAATGAATTGATGTATGTCTGCAGAATCCTCTCATATACACATACCTGTGGATTTAAGTAAAGGGGGTATGAAATGCACACACGCCGTGGCGAAGTGTGCCGGCGATGCCACAATAGAAATAAATTTTGATTTGTTAATAAAATCTATCGAGTCCCGGGATATAGGAATAAAACGACCCCAAAGCAGTAAAAGATTGGCCAAACACATAAATTAATTCCTGCAGAAGGTTGATGGTTGATCTGAGAGCGCCATCTGCTGGCCAGGTAATATAACACCTGGACAGACCCCTGGAGTTGATGAATATATATATCCTCCAATCAAATGAGGCCACATAGTGATGGGCTAGATCTAAAACTGGGCGGAAGACCACTATATAGAGGGGACAATCCAGAGCAGAGAGAGACACTGAGAAAAGCTTGGGGAGAGACCTGAGGGATGCTTGGAGGGGAGAAAGGGCAAATATCATCAGCCCCCTTAAGAAGTGACCACACCCTAATCTTCCACCACTCTATCTTTACTAACCGGATGGTAAAGTATGCCTGAATAACTTGATATCTATTTTCTAATTGCATAGTCCTTACTTTAGATGTCCATCACAAACTAAAGGAATATAAATGAATTATTTTTCTGTTTAAGCCTACTCAGTAGACTAGTAATCAGCCTTTCCACTCCCCTGCAGAGGATTGCTAAGGAAGAAACTATTCCCGGCTAAATACTTGAGCAATAATTTAGTGAAATTATTTATATTCCAAGAATACTGGTTGTGGACATCTAAAGATCAATTGTATACCCATAGTGAGATACGCTGGGACCGTGAAACAGCTTTTATATGTCAAGTGCCGTCAGCCCCATTCGTAAAACAAGCATAACTCCTTCCATATCGATCTTGCAGCCCTTTTGATTGAATGCATGTAAGTCAATAAGAAGCTTTGGGTTAACGTATATTGAATGAAGTGCTGTGATTGATCTGTGGAAGAGATAGTCTACCTATCTCCCTGAAGGAAGTTGCATTTAGTGAATAGGCCCCCACAATAATAAATTGTGCTGCAGGTGATGCCCAGTAACTGAGTGTTTATTTTAACCAGGTGGAGGATTGGTTTATAATGGGAAAGGTCTAAGTGAATAGAATAGAGCTTGGTGTTTAAGAACTGAGGAGTGTATATCTGTGGTGCGGTCTATAAACCTAAAATATTTGTCCATTAGACTATTGCGTGCCGCAGTATCGCTACTAATCACGATCTATAATCACGTGTGAAATTGTATCTTGCTAATCCGTTGATAACATATGATTGTATGAAACTTGACGTGTGAATAAATTTTGGTTTGAATTGTTTTACCGTTACGCAGTCTCATATCATCTTTATTGATTTTATTGTGTTTAAAAATATCTAGATAGCATCAAAAGAACTCGGGATAACGCGCCATATATTTGTTAAGACGTATATTCATTGATTGGTTATTATCTTATTTTCTTAAGGGTAAAATACCAATTTATACCACTGGTATTGGAGGCACTGTCAATAATTTATATATATATCTATATATATCTACAATAAGAAAAATTTACGTCATAATTAATATATCCCTGACCTATTAAAGAAGTCAATAATCTCTAACAAAGGCAACAAAGGAGTGGCTCAAGAAGAAGCACATTAAGGTCCTGGAGTGGCATAGCCATAATCCCATAGAATATCTATGGAGAGAACTGAAGGTTCGAGTTGCCAAACATCAGCCTCGAAACCTTAATGACTTCATCTGATGAGATGACTTGATGAGGCTCTACAAACTGGAGTGGGACAAATTTCCTTCCTGAGTTGTGTGCAAACCTGGTGGCCAACTACAAGAAAATTCTGACTTCTGTGATTGTGTCACGAGCTGGGCCTAGCATGTGTGTGCAGGAGTATGGGTGTGAGCCCAATGTGCAGCAAAATAGCAGCAGAAGACAGGTTACAGGGCAATAGAGTTTATTGAGAGAACAGATATGAACCAAGATATAGTAGAATACACAAGAGGACTAAATAACAGTAGGATGGCTGGGAGTAATGGGAACTGAATATAGGAGGAACTAGGAGGCAGGATAAACAGAGGTTGAATAACTAGAAGGAGAACACAGACATTAGAGATAACACATAATCCAAGCGAAGGTACAATGGGAGCATGTAATAGAATAGTCAAGGTCTAGCAAGGGTCTGCTACACGAGTAAGTTAAGCATAGGATAGCAGGGGGAAACGGGGCAAAGGAGGAATACCGGTTATGAATGTTGGTATAGAGCAGAGGGAAAGCAGGAATGTCTTTGGTTCAGAGGGATTCCAGACAAGGATCTCAGGAGGACAAGGAAGCATGTCTGCATTAGGCAAGGCTGGGAACTTCAATGAGAAAGCCTAGAGTAAGGGGTGTAGCTTCCTCATATACAGGGTTGATTAGGGAGGATGAAGGGCAGGTGAGGTTCCAGGTCCATTATGCAAATCAAAGTCCAGGAAAGCATATGGAGACAAGAAGTCCTGGAACCTGCATATGGCAATGCAGGACATGGAAAAAAGGAGAACAAAAGGGGGCGCCAGAGGGTCTGGGGGTTCGGACCGTGACAGTACCCCCGACAAGGGGCAACCCCCGGGTGCCCCAGATGTGGCCGAAGACTGGCAGGTGCAACGTTCATAAACACAAGACAAACCCCAGAAAGTTCTAAGAATCAGGGATCAGTGGAATCAGTCAAACTGGAGTCATCAGAATAGATGTCAAGGTTTCTCCAGAGCTCAGGGTAGTGCCTGAGCACTGCCAAGTACTCCTCCCGGACCAACACGCCAGAGGGCATCCTGGTGTAGCCCGTAGGGGCAGGTCCTGAAGTAGGGTACATTTTGCCAGTCCAACTACCCGGATTCTGGAAGTCCTCATAGAGCAAAGAGTACAGCCCTTTCAGACTCGGTATCAGGAATAGTGTCACGGGCACAACTCGGCGGTGACACTTTGGTTGCAGGGCTCGGTGGGGCAGCGCCCTCGGCGATGACCGGTGGGGCAGCGCCCTCGGCAAGGCTCAGTGGGGCAGCACCCTCGGCGATGACCGGTGGGGCAGCGCCCTTGGCACGGCTCGGTGGGGCAGCGCCCTTGGCGATGACCAGTGGGGCAGCACCCTCGGCAAGGCTCGGTGGGGCAGCACCCTTGGCAATGACCGGTGGGGCAGCGCCCTTGGCACGGCTCGATGGGGCAGCGCCTTCGGTGATGACCGATGGGACAGCGCCCCTGGCAAGGTTCGATGGGGCAGCGCCCCTGGCAAGGTTCGATGCGGTAGCGCCCCTGGCAAGGTACGGTTCAGCGGCAACCTCGGCGCAGCACGGCTCTTGGGTGACCTCGGCGCAGCACGGCTCTTGCTGAGCAGTGAGCGGCTTGGCCTTTCGGCGGCGGCGACGACTCCGTGGCGGTGACACCTCTCGAGATCCTGCGGGATGCAGGGCAGCGACCTCTCGAGATCCTGCGGAATGCAGGGCAGCGACCTCTCGAGATCCTGCGGGATGCAGGGCAGCGACCTCTCGAGATCCTGCGGGATGCAGGGCAGCGACCTCTCGAGATCCTGCGGGATGCTGATCAGGCTCCAACCATTGGGGTTCAGATTTTTCAGACAAACGAGAAACTGTGGGTGACATAAAAACAGTACCTATGTAGGCTGTTCTCTGGTACGGAATCAAGGCTTGATGGTACTGGGGAACAGCGGCTCGATGAGGCTTTCCAGCAGGGCAGCAGACAGATCCAGGAACGCCAATATACCCCATTAACATAGTGTTACGACCTGGACCACCGTGAGGATGTCTGGCTGTTTGTTTGGGCCATTCTTCCTCCGATTCCACGGAACTCCACTCAGGAGGAACCAGACTCCTGGTCTGAATAGAATGGGGAGTCTTGATGGCTTGAAGTGATGGGCCTCACACTTGTAAGCAGGATAGGCTCGGTTCCATGTGCACCACTGGATCTCGTTCTGTGGACTCTTGCTCCATGGGCTCTTCGTAGGTGGATTCTGGTTCAGTGTACTCCATAGGGGTCTCTGACTCTTCTTCATAGGTGGGATCCAACGATACACTTCTGGGCGTTATGGGTACAGATCTCCTGGGAGCATGAGCGTTGTTTTGCTGAGGTGACTTAATCACCGGAGTTCTCCTGGGAGCAGGTTCGGATAGGGGCTTTTCCTTGGGTGCAGGTTTTCTTGACCTGGCAGTTGGTGAATTTATTTTCTGCAGGGCAGGCACCGATTTTACCAACAACTTCCTGGACAGCATTTTCTCTTTACGTGTAGGGATTCTGGACTTCTCTGGAGTATTCTCTGTGGGTTGGCTAGGCACAGGCTTATTAGACACAGGTACAGGAACATTTTTGGTGTCTGGCTTTGGTGGGCGCAGTGGGCAGGTCAATACTCTATGCAAATGACCCCCGCAATAGTAACAGAGGCCTTGCGTCCTTCTCCTTGCCCTTTCCTCCTCGGTCAGGGGTCCTCGAGCACCTTCTGGGACCGGAGTGCATACCTTGGTAGAAGTGCCGATTGAATTCTGCTGCAGGTAATCCCATAACGAATGCAGGTGCTGCTGGACCTTCTGGTTGGCATTTTTCAGTCTTTGTACATAGGCTCACTGTTTTTAGGCTTCCTCATTCTGTCACGAGCTGGGCCTAGCATGTGTGTGCAGGAGTATGGGTGTGAGCCCAATGTGCAGCGAAATAGCAGCAGAAGACAGGTTACAGGGCAATAGAGATTATTGAGAGAACAGATATGAACCAAGATATAGTAGAATACACAAGAGGACTAAATAACAGAAGGATGGCTGGGAGTAATGGGAACTGAATATAGGAGGAACTAGGAGGCAGGATTAACAGAGGTTGAATAACTAGAAGGAGAACACAGACATTACAGATAACACATAATCCAAGCGAAGGTACAATGGGAGCATGTAATAGAATAGTCAAGGTCTAGCAGGGTCTGGTACACGAGTAAGTTAAGCATAGGATAGCAGGGGGAAAACGGGGCAAAGGAGGAATACCGGTTATGAATGTTGGTATAGAGCAGAGGGAAAGCAGGAATGTCTTTGGTTCAGAGGGATTCCAGACAAGGATCTCAGGAGTACAAGGAAGCATGTCTGCATTAGACAAGGCTGGGAACTTCAATGAGGAAGCCTAGAGTAAGGGGTGTAGCTTCCTCATATACAGGGTTGATTAGGGAGGATGAAGGGCAGGTGAGGTTCCAGGTCCATTATGCAAATCAAAGTCCAGGAAAGCATATGGAGACAAGAAGCCCTGGTACCTGCATATGGCAATGCAGGACATGGAAAAAAGGAGAACAAAAGGGGGCACCAGAGGGTCTGGGGGTTCAGACCGTGACAGATTGCCAACAAGGGTTTTGCCACCAAATACTAAATCAGGTTTTGCGAAGGGGGGGTCAAATTTATTTATTTAATTATTTATTTATTTATTTATAAAGGATTTTACCAGGAAGGATACATTGAGATTTCTTTCGTAAACTTTTCAAGTATGTCCTGGGTTCAAGAGCATTGAAGTGTTACAGTTGTTACAGAAATACAAAGTAATAAATGCAAGATAAATGCAAAAACAAAACACAAATATACAGATTAACACGGAAAATAAATATGTAAGTAATATAGTTACTAGGTTACATGTTTACAGGTGCATTCTGTATCGAGGTATGCTAGTAAGGAGCTCTTGAGTGACTTAAGACTGGGGGATGATTTGATGGTGTCTGGAAGGTTATTCCATAACTGCGGTGCTCTGTAGGAAAATGAGGATCGAGTCACTAAAATGCAAATCAATTTATAACTTTTTTGAAATGCGTTTTTCTGGATGTTTTTGTTGTTATTCTGTCTCTCACTGTTAAAATAAATCTACTATTAAAATTATAGACTGATAATTTATTTGTCGGTGGACAAAGGTACAAAATCAGCAGGGGATCAAATAATTTTTTCCCTCACTGTAACTAAAAATATGTGTGTAGAAGTAAAAACTAAGGGCAGTATTACAAAGTTGGTGCTAACTAGACATGTGCACAGCACAAAATTTCGTTTTGAACTAATGGATTAGTCCTAAAATGCAATTTATTTAGTTGCTAAAGAAATTAATTTTCAGTTATTTAGTATGAAAACTAATTTCATTCATCTGAAAACCAATGGATACAATTACTATTTTAGTGGCTCTTCAGAGTGCTGAGATCGCTGCTTGTTACAGTATCTCTCACTCTCAGCACAATGTGGGCCATATTATATAGTTGGTGCTAATTTAACCAGAGCTGTTACAGTAACTGACTGCTGCTCATCACAGCGCTCAGAGTTTCAGTAAAACTAGCAAATAATATTTTTATATATAAGAGGTTAGAACAATATTATTTCCTTGTTTTACTGAAACTCTGAGAGCTGTTAGTCAGTTACTGTAACAGCTGAGTCTGATACATTGTACTGAGAGATAAGGTAACAAGCAGCCGATCTCCACGCTCACAGCCACTGGATTTAAAGGGCTGAGAAAAAAAGGATCCTCTCTGTATAATGTTTAGAACATCCTCCTGCGTTAATTAATACCCCTCTCTGTATAATGTATACAACATCCACCTGCATTAATTAATACCCCTCTCAGTATATTATATAGAACATCCTCCTGAATTAATTAATGTCCCTCTCTGTATAGAACATCCTCCTCAATTTATACCTTTCTCTGTATAATGTATATAACATCCTCCTGCATTAATACCCCTCTCTGTATAATGTATAGAACATCCTCCTGCATTAATTAATGCCCCTCTCTGTATAGAAAATCCTACTGCATTGGCATGTGGAGGGTGCAGAACTTCGGATGTTGCGCTCTTCATTGCTGGTCTCCTTCACTTATCAATGTAATATCACAAAAAGGACTGACACTAAAATGTAGTGCATTTTATTTTAGTTTCTTTCGTTTTTTGTACTGAGCAGTTTCGTTTCTCTTGAGTCATACGAAAACTAAATTATCCCAAAATTCGGACTAAATCGTTTTAGTACTAAAACGAATGCACATGTCTAGTGCTAACTTAACCAGAGCTGTCGTTAACTTACCAGAGCCATTATAGCCTATGGAGCTGTTAAGTTAACAACAGCTCTGATTACGTTAGCACCAACTTTGTAATACTGCCCTAATTATTATAGCACCACTTTAAGTTAAAACAGCAAAAATGTTAACGTACGTAATTACCGTTACTGATATTGTCACCAATTAACTAATAAGGTCACATATCCATTTATTCCTATATAGGGTTTAAAGATAAATTATTTATACCATTTAATGTCAATTTCTTTATGACTAACACATTCCATTTATTTCCTGTATAAGGAGCTGTGATGTGTTTTTTATCACAAAATTAGCCACCTTGATGCATGAGTTTCCTGTGCTAAATTCAAAAGGTGTTAAAATTCTATGACTCATTCTATATTTAAGTTTCAAAACAGTTACCATCAGTTGTCCACACTTTGCCACCTTCGAGTTGTAGAACATAAGAAATGAAAAATTATCATGCTTACTCTCATTCCTTTAACCCTTCACCTATTTAAAATAATTATCCGTACCTGGATATTGTCTTATTCTCAGTTATGTTTCATGAGAATGCATAGATAGTATTTTTCATTGTCAGACAATTTTTCATTGTCAGACAGAAAGAAATGCCAAAAATAATTTACAATATATACAAACCATTATATCTGAAAGGTTCAAATGTATTCAGAATTTACTATTCCAGATTCTGTAGACTATCAGGGTTATCCAAAGAGATTCGAATTGCTTGAGAAAGGTAACCGAACGCTGAAAATCAGTGTTCGGTTACCTTTCCTGGCCATTCGGCTATCCAGAGAGCAGGCAATTCGCCAAATCCTGGCGAATTGCCTGAACATGCGGTGCCTGTTCGGTCCCTGTTCGAGGGCAGTGAAATCCCCATGAAAAGCACTGCTTCGGCTATTCAGAGAACACAAACCAGCAGTGAAAGGTTCCCCTAACGCCCTGCCATTCGGTGGTTTAATTCGGCAAATTTATTCAGGAGAATCCCATAGGCTTCAATGTTAAAAATATTCCCGTTTTAATTCAATATCTAATAAACCGTTCATTATAAAATTCTGCAGTAAAAAGTCTCTTTATTTATAGATTTTTTAGGATACTTTAAGCATTTTTCTGAATTTTTAAAAAAAAAATTAAAAGTCCGATTTTTTTTTTTTTTTTTTCAGTTTACTTATTTTTTTTGTAACAGCCCTCTTTATTATCATTCCCTGGACCTCCTGTGAAAATTTCAGACATTTTCGCTTAGTAGTTTCTTTGCAAACAGCGTTTCCTTTTCCCAGATTCATACAAATGGTTTTTCTAATTTATTCACTGCCTCTTCTATGTCACAGCTGCTTCGGCTCTGTGTGATTCGGCTCCTTTTCGGCTCCTGTTCGCCTCCTGTTCGGCTTTTTCGAAGGTTAATCCAGATGTTTTTGCTTGTTTTCAGCGTGCATTCGGTTTTGTTTTCGTCAGGTTTTCGGCAGCTTTTCCCTGCAATTCGGGGACCCTGTGCTGTTTGCTGAATACACCGCAGGGTCACCGAAATGCAATCGGCAAAAGGAACCGAATTGAAGAGAACGAAAAATCACCGAACGTGCGGTGACTTTTCGAATCTCTTTGGATAACCCTGTATATTTTACAGGAGACAGCCATGGTATTGACGATTAAAATCTCCTTGAAGACGTGTACTCAGGCATTAGATATTGGTAGGGGCCAACAGGAAAGAAAAGATACATGAAGCGGAACGATGAATGGATTGGATATATATAATACAGGTCTATTCAAAGAAAGGTGAAACTCAGGAGAATGACTGGAGAAGTGAAAATTCTAGGTCCAAATAGCCAAACCAGAAAAATTCTCCCATTTACCTCACTTTCCAAATCAGAAAGCTTCAGATTATTCTGTAGTTCAGTAGAAAAGAAGAACTCTTACGGCGACGCTCTATTTATTCTGTCCACTTTAAAGTGGTAAGGAAGCGGATCGCCTTCTCCCAGCTCCCTCGATCTGGAGAAATCCCTGGGTGAAGTGGAGGAGGTTCTTATACCCCACTCTGGGTCACCAACATCCCGGATATTTTAATTTCCCGACTACCCGTCACCAGATCAGTAACCAGTGATGTCGGCACACTGAGAACTTGCTGACGTCATTCTGTCTGAGACCAATAGTGGCAGAGATCGTCTCAGAGAGGCAGCCAATGCATCCTTCATTCTGCCCAGGCACTAAGATCCTGCTTATGTAAAATACGTAACTCTTGTTGAAGTGTGCAATTTGCAGTTCCTGCGCTATGCAAGTTGCGTAGGAGCACAAATTGCATAGAAAAGCTTCAGGGACTTCTGCTGGACATCTTCTGATTTCGAAGGGCAATAAGCTTGATGTGTCTTTCATCTGCTGCACTAAGTTTCCTTGGCCAACCACTGTGTCTATGATCCTCAACGTTGCCCGTTTCTTTGCGCTTCTTCAAAAGAGCTTGAACAGCACATCTTGAAACCCCAGTCTGCTTTGAAATCTTTGTCTGGGAGAGACCTTATTGATGAGTATAACTACCTTGTGTCTTTTTGCTGTGCTCAATCTTGCCATGACATGAAACTGTCTTTCACAACCTCACCTTGGTAGCAAAGTTTGACTGTTCCTCACCCAGTTTTAAGCCTCCTACACAGCTGTTTCTGTTTCAGTTCATGACTGGGTTTCAACCTACGTGTGACATTGATGATCATTAGTACCTGTTTGGTATAATTGGTTGAGCATTCACCTGACTATAATCCTACAAAATCCCTGACTTTGTGCAAGTGTTCCTATGAGAATTGATGCTGGTTCGAAGGCAAAAGGTAGTAACACCAAATATTGATTTGATTTAGATTTTTCTTTTGTTCGATCACTTTGCATGTTGCAAATTGACAAACATAAACAATCATTCTTTATATTTCTGAAAGCATTCTTTGTTTACAGCATTTTTTCACACCATCCTAAAACTTTTGCACAGTACTGTGTATATTGCCCCAGGCAGCTCACATGGATATATTTGCCCCATCACATGGGCATATTTGCCCTCAGCTCACATGGGTATATATTGCCCCCAGCAGCTAACATGGGTATATTTGCCCCCCAGCAGCTCACATGGGTATATTGGCCCCCCAGCTCACATGGGTATATATTGCCCAGCTCACATGGGATATATTTTGCCCCAGCTCACATGGGTATATTTTCCCCCAGCTCACATGGGTATATATTGCCCACAGCTCACATGGGTATATATTGCCCCAACTCACATGGGTATATTTGCCCCAGCTCAAATGGGTATATATTGCCAACAGCTCACATAGGTATATATTGCCCCCAGCTCACATGGGTATATACTGTATTTCCCCCAGCTCACATGGGTATATATTGCCCCAGCTCACATGGTATATATTGCCCCCCAGCTCACATGGGTATATTTGCCCCCCAGGCTCACATGGGTATATACTGCCCCAGCTCACATGGGTATATATTGCCCCAGCTCACATGGGTATATATTGCCCCCAGTTCACATGGGTATATATTTCCCCCAGCTCACATGGGTATATTTGCCCCAGCAACTCACCTATTTGCCCCCACCTGGATCCACCCCTGCTTTACATTAACCCAGCCGCTGGTGAGCAGGGCCTCCAAGATGGCCGCCGGCGGGCCCCCTCTAATGATGTCAGAGAGGGCCCGCCGAACGTCTGTAGCCTTCAGACGTTCGGTGGGCCCTCTCTGACAACATCAGAGGGGGCCCACCAGCAGCCATCTTGGAGGCCCTGCTCGCCGGCAGCTGGGCTAATGTATGCTGCAGAACCTCCTCCATGGCCTGTTGCCTAAAGCAGGGGTGGATCCAGGTGGGGGCAAATAGGTGAAGGTTACAGATGTTCGGCGGGCCCTCTCTGACATCATCAGAGGGGGCCCGTCGGCAGCCATCTTGGAGGCCCTGCTCACCGGCGGCTGGGATAATGTAGGCCGCAGAACCACATCCGAGGCCTGCGGCCTAAATTTAACAAAGTTGCTGCCGCCGGCGGCGGGCCCCCCCCAGTCCCCGGGCCCCTTACAGCAGCATGGGCTGTAATGCCCTGATGGCGGCCCTGACTTGGGGTGCTGTGGTGACATCAGTGGTGTGCAGAGCGGCCAGACACATCTAGAACCAGGAAGTGAGAGTGTCAACCCGAACAAACATTGTATACCCAGGCTTACCGCAGGGTCCTGGACCTCTGTAGTCATCTGCCTAATGTCCAAAAGTAGAACTCCTGGAATAGCATTGTCAGATCTTCCATGTTTTCCTGGATACATTTAACCCCTTTCCCTGCTGAGCCATTTCACCTGTGCGTACTGAGCTCATTTTGATAGTTTTGTGCTTGTTGTGGTTAAACATGTTTTGAAGACATGTTTTATTGTAGGACCCTGACAAATTATATATCCTTTTTTCTGCAGATTCAGGAGATTTGAAATTTATCATTACTATGTGTGCCTGTGGCTTAAGCCTCTGCTCAGCACTAGATCAGCACCAAGCAGGGATAAAGACAGGACATGTGTGGAACATCCTCCATGCTCGGGAGTGAAACCTCATGATACTCCACGCATGTTCATTCACTGGAGGGGATAATTTATAGTGGTGGTCTATGTGGGCTTTTCTTACTGTATATTTTTCATTCTGTATAATTAAAGAGATTTTCTAAAATCCCTTCATATCAGATTTTGGGAGCCAGCAATGTTTTCCCTGCTGCTGGAAGAATACAGAGAGACTTTGCATTCACTCAACATCCTTTTACTCCCAATACATTTGAACATCCTATAATAAGTACTGTATATATCTATCACATTGTGTAGAAGAAAAAAGTAATTTAAATTACATTATGGAACAGTAAATAACTGATTCATTTCAGATGCACGCTCACTTTTCAATCTGTTTACTGTTCAGAATTGCTTGTATGATTGTGGTTTCCCCCATTACCACTTAGTTGTGAGTTTCACTTTTAATAACCAGAATTACCTCTACACTTCATATTCTTACATACTTGCGCAGTTTCTCATTTTACCTGTTTTGTTCCAGCATGACGGGGCTATGCTCAGTGTTCACTTTCATGGTCATTTTTCTGAAACACATTTTTGGAAACTTCAATGTGGTGAGTGCCATTTGATTATGCTGAAGGTGGTTAAAAAGTATATTAGAATATTCTATATGTCTCTTTTAGCTAAGTAGCAATACCATCAACTCTTCAAGATAATTTAGTTTGTCTCTTACCTTTCAATGTTTATTTCAGGTGACGTTTGAAAATTTTATTCTTCAATATAATAAGAGTTATGGGAGCAGAGAAGGTAAGAGCTTTACATCAGCAGTTGACTTCTCTGTCACTTTTTAATCTTCATTGGGCTCTATTCCATAGTTGGTGCTAAAGTTGCTTCTCGATATGTCATCGTTAGCGCTAGGATATGTAAGTTTATGCTACAGTCAGGTGAAAAAGTTTTGTGCCTTGCAGCTTGCGCGAGCTTATTGTATGTAAGAGTCTCCTTTACTTAACACGGGGAGCGCAATCTATTTTTAGCTTCTTGATAAGTAAGGTATTACAAAGTGCTGGTGCAAATTACCATCAGGACATTCAAGCCAAAATTTTACCTCCTTCTAAAATCTGGTGTTAAATGATTCTGCAAATGCAAAATCATTTAACAAGCTCTAAATCCCCACTCCCATTAAATTCCATACGCAGAGTGAGACTGGGAACAAATAGTTCCTAGTCTCAGTTCGTGATTATTCCGCGGCTCAGTGCGATCTGGCGGCCCAGAAGTGAAAGCCTCCATGGAGTCCTATCGACTCCATGAGCTGATACTCGCGGTGGTGTGGAAGCGCTGCTGTGGGTATCAGGGTGGTTAGCACTGTGTTCCGGGGCGAGGTGCTGAGATAGCACCTTCCATGGATTACGACATTAGCAGGGAGAGGGTAAGGGAAAATCTCTGCACATACAGTATTCCTGCTTACCATCCCCATGTTAGCGTCCACCATGAAATAGGGCCATAATGTTTTACATTCTGGCAGATTAAAATGAGAAGGAAACGTTTGTCATTGACAAGCCCCTTAGTTACAAATCTTTTCTCAATAAAAGTGAATTTTCTTGGTATAAAACGTAAATCATTTGTAGCATTTCCCAAAAATTCTTGCTCTATTACTTTGACGACTATAAAGTAACATATCGAAGGATTTATAAAAAAAATCTATTACTTAATTTATATAGGGCTCTATTAAATTCTTTGCGCAAAAATGCTCACGCAGCACGTTAATTTGTGCGCGAAGCGTTAAACGTTAACACGCGTAAATTAACGTTGGAATTAAAATCCGAGTGCATTTTTCCATCTGTCAAAAAATAACGCGCGTAAAAAAGATGCGTAAAAAAGACGCGCAAAAACGCGCACGCATTAACGCTGCGTGCAGAAATCGGTGTGCGGACTGTTTTTTCACGTGATTCAGCCAATCAGAATTAAGAACCGCAATTGTCTCCCGTTAAGTTTTTGTGCCTGTCAAAATCAATCTGAGTATATATGCTGCAGCAATAATAAAAACAAGTGCAACTTCTCCATTTTATTGTTTGGGTATGTGTAGAATGTGTAACTATACTGTGCTGTATTTTTTTTTCGGGCTGGTGTATTTGGTTTAAGCCAGGATGTTCAGATTTGCCATTAACAATAGCTTTTAAAAGATGTTAAAATTATGCGCGCAAACGTTGTCCATTAAAATTTGCGCATAGATTGTAATACCATCCTCTTACCAGCGCAACAACGCATTTGAGTTCACAATGTTGTTAAGTATAGGACGCGCAACGTACATTACGCTTGAGCAGGGTTCGCACAGGTTCACCAGCGGTAGACGTTAACCCGCATTTTTTGCGCGGAAATTGTAATACGACATTCTGCGCACAGGATTTTTCGGTTTTTGCGCACGCGTTAACGTTTGCACGAAGAATTTAATAGAGCCCATAGTGTTTACAAATTTGAAATGCCATCTATATATGGCATTCAGAACCTGACATTCTCACCTGTAATAAAAATATATATCAGCAAATACATTTTTTCCTACTTCTAGTATTTATAAATTACATCTAAAAGAATGTGTTTCAAACTAGTCCTTAAGGATTAACCAGCCATACATCAATGGAAAATTATACAGGACCTCTCCACTGTGGTTAAAGATAAAATGCAAAGTTTTGGTAAATATTTTTTTTTTTTTTTACTGAGGAGCCATTGTTTTAGGGTCTTCTTTTAGGTCTTTATCCTTCATTTTCTTGCAATTTTCAAATGTAAACGTGCAAATGAAATAGGAATCATGTCTCTTACTGACCTCAAAGTTAACCGCTCTATTATAAGGTGTATATGCTACGATTGGCAAATCTGAGGTGTCTCTTGGCAGGAAGGCTATAGAACAATTAAAATGAATTCTAGGAAAAAAAATTGATATTTACACAGATGCCCCAACTAGAATGTTAAAGCATTTGTTTTAGTTAATGCACATGAAAAAATTAAAACACCTGCTACCAGACCCTGGAGCTCCACCGCCAGGAGGGTTTCCATAATGGGCCATGCAGTGAGGTCAAGGACTGTGCACAGAACATGCAACTTTCTTTTTCCTGGACAGCGGCTCATGCAATACCTCACATGCAACTAATATCATGGGTACTGTTGGCAGATAATCCCAGAACCACGTGTACTCTGTGCATCACCCGTTCCTAGCAGTGCAGATGCTACTGCCTGGGCACTGTGTCCTCCTGACCCGATCCTCCTCTTTTCAGATGGACATCAAGTAGATCCCAAATAAAAGAATTATGGGAGCATATAACAGGGCAGATAATCAAATTGTGGCAAAAATGAAATGGAGATACATAATTAAATGGGGGTGTGAAAAGGGAAAACAATGAAATGGGGGCACAAAATGACATGGAAGCACTTAATGAAATGGGGCAACAGTGAAATCGGACATGAAATGGGGCACATAAAGAGATGTTGTCACGGAAGGAAAAGACCTAGTTAAACTAGGTAACTACCTACCTTGCCGTGACGCGCGGAAGGAGAGCGTACAAGGGGATTACAGCTCCAAGCCTCAGGACTTACTAACTCTACCCGCTCAAGCGCCCCAAGTTGTGCCAACCTAACCCCCTTACACAGTACCCACCCATCCGAATGTATACACTGCCACCATGAAAGTAATAGGGCACTCTCGAAACCCCACTAGCTGTATACCACCCCAATCCAGGAGCCCAACCATATACAGCTAATATATATATATATATATGCAGAAAATCCAGCACTCACAGGTTCAGGTACACACGCCCGGTGCAACGCCTACTATAATAAATCCAGGATGTAAATAGCGGCACTCTGGGTCTTTGAAATAAGACGTTTCAGCTTACTCCCCGCAAGCTTTCCTCAGGACAATAAAACAACACAAAAATAAACCACATATATACAAAAACGAAAAACAATCAACTACTCACCCTGATTCCCTTCACCTGAAATGACTATCTACCGACAAGGAAATGGCATCCAACATACACTATTCAGAAAACCCACAGATTGTAATACGATTTTACACACCAACAGCTCCCATCCGGCGCACTTGAAGGAATCGATCCCTTAAACACAATTTTTACGGGTCTATCGGAATAACTCAGACCAGTCAAACATTAGTTCACAAATTCAGGAAATGTGGGCCAAATTCAGAGAACGAGGTTACTCTAAATTTGTTTTACAACGAGCACTTTTGAAATGTGAGAACAACCAGAAATTATCTAAAACACAATCAGGATTGGTGTTCACCTCTACATTCTCACCACACTCTCGAGAGGTACAAAGAAGTGTCCACCGCAATTGGCCTATAATTGCTCGCGATCAGAGTTTGCCAAAAAGCATTAGGTCGAATCCCATGATGAGTTATCGACGATCAAGAAACCTAAGGGTTGGTCAAAACTGACCCTGCACAATGCTATGATCGCCAAACGAATACGCCGCGGAATAATGGATGCTACAGATGCCTTGGCTGTGTGACTTGCAGCCATATGGTTCCGGGCACCAGATTTAATCATCCACATAAGACACAAAGCTATTCAATTCAACATCGGATCACATGTCTAACGGACTTTGTCATGTATAAGATTTCCTGTCCGTGTGGACTCTGTTACATCGGTAAAACTGATTCCACCCTTCGGGAACGGATCTGGGGGCATCGGTCTTCCATCAGAACGGCATATAGGGATCAACATAGTGATAAACCTGTAGCCAGGCATTTTCTCGAAATGGGACATCAGTTGCCCATGTTGAAATTTCCAGCGATTGATCATATCCCCCGGTTGAGAAGAGGGGGTGATCGCAGTAATTTATTACTACGTAGAGAAGCTTACTGGATCAGAGAGCTGGATACTCTATCTCCACGTGGGTTAAATGAGAGATACAGCTTGGTCCCTTTCTTATAGCCCTTATAGCTGTTATAAATTAATATCATTTGTTTTCTTCCTTCTGTCCGCCTAGGATAGTGTATTGCGGTATAGTTCAGTCTATAGATTTTCATATATGGGATGTGGTTGACTGACATATGCATATATATTTTTTCGAAATTTACCTGTTACTTGCCAATATCCCAAAGTTGGTAAGGGCCACGGTTTGGCCAGATATGGCAAGATATTTTCCTAATTCTTCTATTTTTCCATTATAATAGCAATTTGAATAAATCATTGTTCTGCTATTTTTTTGGCATTTAGTTATGCATTTTTCAGTCAGCCTCAGTGTGTATCCCATTATGATTGAGCAGTAAGTCTCTATTTGGAGTGTAATTGCATTTGACTCCTCCACTCAGCATTTTTCCTTTTTATGTTTTTACACTTGGTTTCATGTTATGACAACATTTTTGTGTATACATGGTTGTCATGGTGATGGTTTCAGGAGATGGAGTCCTAGTAACGACCTCAGGTGTTGGCCAGCAGTCATGCTTGTCATTTCAGGTGAAGGGAATCAGGGTGAGTAGTTGATTGTTTTTCGTTTTTGTATATATGTGGTTTATTTTTGTGTTGTTTTATTGTCCTGAGGAAAGCTTTCGGGGAGTAAGCTGAAACGTTGATCTTTTACTAATAAAAAGATTATCTTATTTCAAAGACCCAGAGTGCCGCTATTTACATCCTGGATATATATATATATATATGTACACACAACCCAAATGTTAAATACTATGGTAACTATACCTAAGCGATTCTACTCGCAAAGCATGAATTATCTAGATCAAGACAGTACTGATTTTAAAGTTTTAATGGAAGAAGATAAAAAAATACAACTTTACACAGTGCCAGTATCACATAAAAACAAACATACAAAATATACGAAAAGGTGCAAATACAGCTCTTGAAATAAAATGGGACTTGAATAGAAACTCTAATTTGAGTAGATACTTCTATGGGTATTTCCAGATTTCAAAGGTCCCAGAAGATTCTTTTGGATGTTGCTCTCTCCAAGTCTTCTATCAAAATACCTCGAGCTTTGGGTGAGCTTGCTATATAAAAAGCTGGCCCCTCACCCTCTTTCCCAACCATTTGGTTCCCGGATCAAGTTTCCCTTCAGCTGATCAGATAAGAGGATTGTAAACCAGTGGCCTGGCTTTGCAAACTCCAAGACCAGAGAAAAAAAACACACCAAGTCTGCGTTTAAAATCTTGCAGAAAATGATGCCCGTTTGTGACCGATGTAGCATGAAATTTATTGATCATGCAACGCTAGAGTGTTTGGGCTTTGACGGTAGAAAAGGTCAGAAAAGTAAAAGCTGCTGTACTCCTGTAGAAGTATGTCATTAATCAAAAAACACAACCAAATAGCGGCAAAATTTACAACCATGTAGTAGAGAACTTCATAAAAAATACTATCTAAACAGATAAAAAGTTTATACGTAACAGTTCTAATAAAATTATACATAATCTTACTAAAATAACCAAACAAAACATATTTACAAGACCAAAAGAAAAAAGAGGAAAAACAGAATACAGAAAAATACAAAAAACTCTTGTTCAAGAAATGGTATCATTTTGCTAGAGCTCAATTGGCAATGAAAACGCTCCAGACTCGCTGACCTCTGAATAAAAGACAGAATATTATTGTATAGCACGATAAACAATTGTATATATGTATTATTCATTTTATGTTTATGCCATAATGCACAGTAGAATGTTGTGATTTAACAAACTTTCTTTATTCTGTTGTAATTATCTATAAATGCCCCATTCTGGGTTTCATCTGTTTCCCTTTTACCCAATTGGCAATTCTTTGATCACAGTAGCACTATGCCTATTTTATGGCAGCACGTTGAACTTTGGATTTGTGTTTATTGTTTATAGAGGCGCTACACTGGGTCACATCACGTTTTAACCCCTTCACTACCAAGCGATTTTTGATGAAATTGTTTTTATCATTTATTTGAAGCAAGGGACGTGAAGTTAACAATTAAATATAGGGTAAAATAGAACAATTCCTACAGAGATTGTTATTGTGAGATAGTTAAAAAAAATTAAAAATTTTCATGTATTCGTTTATCCTTTACAGAAACATTGTTGAAATGTAAGATTCTGAGCCCTAGATGGTCTCCTTTATCGTACACAATTTCAAATGGGGTCTGCATTATCATCATAAAGGCAGAAAAGATCCATGTGTTAGATACAGTAACTGTGATAAATATAAATAATAAAAATGTTTTTATGGAATTTGTATTGATCACAATGAGATTATTAGCAATGCAGCTTCCACAAAATACTTCTTTCCGGCAGACTCGGCAGATTCATAATATATCATTATTATATGTATACGTCATATCCTGCCTGTATATTATAACAAAAAATGCAATACAATTTGAATTTTTAAATATCTACAGCGTGTAAAGTGTTTTTTTCCACATTTTATCATTTGAGTTTTTGCGGTTATATTTTCTATGGGATATGCTTGTTAAAATAATTTGAAATGGGGACTCGTTACATTTTTTTGGGGAATTATGTGATTTTTAGCAAACGCACCCATAGAAAAAAATTATTAGTGCAGCATCATTGTTCACATTATAATTGAAATGTGAACAGCTGCCACTGTTCGGGAGATATGGGGTTCAAAGGAACCCCCTATCTCCACCAGGGGATTTCCTTAGGACATCCCCGGACAGCTAGGGGCTCCCCGGCTAACTGACGTCTTTGCTCCATGCAACGTCCCCCTATATAGTGGGAGTCAGTGAGGACATTCCCCACACGTCCTCCGCAGGGAAAGGATTAATGCTTTGCAATGCAAAATCAAGATAACTCGATTTTGAATGCGAAGGGGTTAATAAAAGATTCTGATGAATCCTTATATTAAATCCAATTTAAAGGATCCCAGCTGTATGGTTCATATATAGAGCATGAGGCACTTCTCAGACAGCAATCAGCCCTTAGGATTCAAATATTTATGTTCAGACTGGTTGTTTGTGGGAATCCTCAAAAAAAGGAAAACTTCCAAAAAAAACCAGTAAAAGCAAAAAAATGGCGCAGCACAATAATATATCTAAACAAGAATTTCTAATGCATGTCTACCATATCCATGTCCAGCCCTGGGAACAACCTTCAATACTTCAATATAGATACTTTGTACAATTGTGTCTGAATAGAACAAATTTGGATGATTATAACCGTGTTCTGAAAAAAGTTTATTGTTTATATACCATACCTAATCTTGTTCCACAATATCTTGATCTTTATTACTAACAGAGTATCAAAGGCGACTGCTGATATTTTCAGAAAACATGGAAAAAGCAAGACAGCTTCAGAAAGAAGAGCTTGGGTCAGCCCGTTATGGGGTAACAAAGTTTAGCGACCTCTCAGGTGTGATATTATAAGTGGGATATTTAATGTTCTTGTGTGTGTGTGTGTGCTCATGCAATAAAACCTTATATGTAAATACTGTATATATATATATCAGATACATTGAGTCTTGCAATCCTTGGCCTCGTAAGCTCAGTGCCTGGATGCTGAACTTCAGCATTGCAATACAAACCAAGTAATGAAACACTCTAGGGTCCCAATATAGGAGTTTAATTTTGTTTTGTCCCAAATCAAGCCGTCAGAATGCAAAATATGTGAATCAGGATTTCAGGATTTGAAATAATATACATGTAAAGATCAGAGATAAAATAAAGTAGAAAACAAGGAAAAAGGTGAAATATGATGCAAAACATCATACATTGCCAGGTGTTTACACTTTAAAGACAGTTTAGCCCAGCTAGGGAATAAGGGGAATACATCTCTATATAACGCCATGCAACACACTAGTATGCGCACATGATTATCATGAAATGATGAACTTTATAACTAAGGTATCCTGATAAAAATGATTTGCCCAAATGGTCCCTTTTGTATTCTTTAGTCTCTCAGGTCACTTCTTATCCTTCCCTTGTGTTCTGATGTTTAGTAGAGTTGTGCATTTCGTTTCGGTCCGAATGAAATTTCAGACTAAATTTGCCCGAATCGTATTTCCGAAAGGCTTCCGAAATACGAATTGGTTCCGTTCGAAACTGTCCGACTGTCCCTGCCTATTGGCCATGGTGCCGAATCTGTTGTATTCAGCACCACAGGCCATGGACAGCGCCATGGTGCCGTTCGGTGCAATTCGGCAGCAGTGAAATTCTCCTTAGACAAGTAATGGTTAATCTATTCAGAGAACGCTGAACAGCGTTTGATGTCAGTGAAATGCCCTGATTTTTGGTGATTCGTTTGACAGCTTTAAACAGGCGAATCCCATAGGTTTCACTGTAAAAAAATTCCCTGTTTTTATTAAATATTTTTCCAATCGTTTATTCTTTTCACTTGCTGCAATAAGTCTTTTGATTTATTTATGTTTAAAGATTTTTTAGGTCACATTTTTGGATTCCTAATTTATTTTAAAACAACTAAGCTTTCTGTTTTGAGTTTAACTTTAAACTGTTTACATCTTTATCTTATCTATACTATTTTATAGATACACTAGGGTATTGTGTACACTAAGGTTTACTACAATCATTCAAATTAACTCATACGACAGCAGCACGTGGGACTAAGACACACAGGGCACTATTGTGTTCCTATAGCTATAACTGGGACGCTAAGGGGAAACCTTTCCCTTTTGCGTTCCAGTTTCACCAGCAGACCGTGGGGCAGGCGCTGAGTCCAGCAGCCTGCTTCTCCTGCCGGGTCACATGACCGGCAGGATCTCGCCTCTCGCGAGATCCTGCTGGTCGGCGGAGTGATCGCGGAGGGAGATGGGGAATTTATCCCCCCAGTCTCCCTCTGCTCCCGGCGGCCAGAAACAGTGGATAGGACCGTCGTTCTCGCCGCGTGATAAGAGGCGAGTATTTGATTTTTGGGGGATTTTTGAGCTGCAGCTAACTGATTCTGTAGATGCTGCTGATTCCACTGATTCTGTTGAAACAATTCAGCCCTAGTTGAATTTAGAAAAATGTCCCAGTTTAGTGTTTATATCAAGCTGTTAAAAGCCAGGAGAGTTTAGTGTAAATAAATGTGCACTCTGAAAAAATTAAGCTGGGGAAGATATTCGAAAAATGCCTGTGTTCTGAAAATACGCTGGTTGATAAACCGCCAATAACGCTTATTTTCATCCAGCATCATACAGATTCATGCCTTTAACCCCTTCATTACCAGGTGATTTTCCAAAAATTTTTTGTCAGAAACTAGTGTTTTTTTGAAAAATCATTTTAAATTAATTATACATTAAGAAATATTTGAGAATATACCCATTGTATGTCTTACTGTAAATAACCTATTTTAGCCAGTACATTGTGCCATCTACTGCCAAACTGAGTTACAGCAGTTTGAGCTGCAGGTATATATTTTTTCTTTTTTTCCTTGTATGGACTGCTGAAAGCCCGATGTAAAGGCATCATCAGACAATTTTACACAGTTTTAGCTCTTTGGGCATTATGCCCACAGGGCTAAAATTCGGGAGCACCTTCTGCAGCCCAAAAGGTAACAAAATGAATTTGCTGCAAACGAATTTAATTTGCTTTTTGACTGCAGATCAGCAGATTGATGATATCTCGAAATCGGGGCACCGGATGGTGTCTTTGAAGCCCGAGATATCTCGATCTCTGTAGTGAAAGTGTTAAAAATTATTAGAAATATCCGTTGTTTAAAAAAAAATTCTGTATTTCTCTGCTTGAAAATCCATTTGTCAACACCTTTTAGCATTTTAATTTTTTTCGGAAAGCAGCATAACAATTAATAGGAATTAAATCGATATTTCCATTAATAAGTAGAAACGTGAGAGTTGATAATTCAGATTTTTATTGGGAATCAAGATGCCGGTAAACGTGCATTTGAATCTCCGGAGCCCAAAAATGTCTGACAACGTTTTTGATTTCTGCCATCGGGGCTTATTGAATCGAGCCCGTAGTGTCAACTAAGTCCTAGATCCTACCATTTGCTAACCTTTTAAATGTCCATTTCATTGTCAGAATAGCATGTGGAAAGGTGGTAATTGGGCTCAGGTCAACATGAAACAGAAAGAATTAAATTGAGCCCATATTGACAAATAGCTTCTAGTTATTATCATTTACTAACCCTTTAAAATGTCCATTTCATGGTCAGAATAGTAATGTGTAAAAGTGGTAATTTGGTTCAAGCCGACATGAAACAGATAAGCACGCAAATTAATTTTTCTACTTGGAGAAATATTAAAGAAAAGAAAATGCTTAGCAACTTTTACTTTTTACTTAACATTACATGTTTGCATTTCTCTTTTTTATTATTTTTATTTACTTTATTTGTTATTTTGTATTTATTTTTTGGTCTTTATATTACATTTTCCCAGATGAAGAAATCTGTAGATATACTATAAATACAAGCGGTCCTCATGAACCAGGTTTGATGAACAATTACACCTTAGATGACAAGCCCTTCAAATCATGCGACTGGCGCAAGAAAGGGCTAATTTCAGAAGTGAAAGATCAGGTAAGAAAATCTAAGAATTGAGGCACAAGATATTATAATAATACAACTGCTAGGTTCATTTGAAAAATACACTATCATTATATTCTTTTTATTCTGGAAATCTGCTATCATTGAGAATGGCTTAATTTTCTATGTATGTCTCTGCATTTCATCGGGAAAATTTTAGAACCGCCTTCTATAAGAGGTGAAGAACGATAAAACTAGCAATGCAAAAAATTCCGTCAGTTTTGCCCACTTATTAACGAGGAAAGGTGGTTTCATCAACAGGTGACAAAAAGAGAGATCAGTATGTACTACAAGGGATCTTAAGTATAGAAATCAACAATAATTATGAAATGTTTTCCAAACCTATTAGTAGGCCTGTCGTTTTGGTCTATACAACTTTAATCATGCCATGCCAACCCTCACAAACCTCTTAGTTTCTTAGTTTTAGCCTACAGGGTAATCCAGATGTGGGCCCCTTGCTCTATGCGTCTAGAGGGTGTCAGCTCTACCCTCCTGATGAGGCCTAACAAGGTCAAAATGATCGTCGGGGGTTGCTGCACTCTCGTGCAGGGATGACATCCTTGGCATTCAGTACTGGCCAGGCTTTCTGGGTGTAGCAGTCTGAATTGCATATGGAGCAGTTGTTCCTGTAATGGTGCAATCGAGCTAAAACCTTGTGAGACCTGAGCGGGCCCCACCGTACATCAGGCCACTAGTGCCGTTGCTCATTCTCAGGACCCTCACAAACCTCTCTGGTTCTTAATTTTCTATGTATGTCTCTGCATTTCAATGGGAAAATTTTAGAACCTCCTTCTATAAGAAGTGACGAGCGATAAAACTAGCAATGCAAAACATTCTGTAATTTTTTCCCACTTATTAACGAGGAAAGGTGGTTTCATCATCAACAGGTGACAAAAAGAGAGACCAGTATGTACTACAAGGGATCTTAAGTATAGAAATCAACAGGAATTGTGAAATGTTTTCCAAACCTATTAGCAGGTCTATCGTTTTAGGCTATACAACTTTAATCATGTCAATGTCTTAATCATAAATATGAACTGCATATATTGATAGATAGATCCAGCAATAGTAATAATCCAGATGGCTCTCTCGGGTCTTCCAAATAAAACTCCAATACTTTATTAAATTGCCATCAACCCCTTCACTACCGAGATCAAGATATCTTGGGCTTCAAAGGCACCATCCGATGCCCGAGATCTCAATCTGCAGCTCTGAAGGACAAAAGCAAATGATATTGGTTTGCTTTTGGGCTGCAGGTGTCCCCAAAGTTTTAGCCCTGTGGGCATAATGTCTGAGGTGCTAAAACTGTAAAAATCAGCTAACTGAATGCCCTCACATCGGACATTCAGGAGCCGATGTAGGGAACACGAGCTGCAACTGTAACGGCTGTAAATCAATTTGTCAGTAGACGTCACCATCTACTGTTCAAATATGCTATTACAATAAGAAATACAATGGGAATATGCCCAAATATGTCTTACTGTATAATTAAAAATGATTTCGCGAAAAACCCACTGGTTCCTGACAATGTTTTTTTTTAAATCACTTGGTAGTGAAGGGGTTAAAATGTATAACATTACAAGCCTTTATCAAGACGTTTACAGCCGAAATATCATACATTTTAATGGCAATTTAATAAAGTATTGGTTTTATTTGGGAACACTTTCGGGTCTTCCAAAGTTGAATAGTTTCTGTGGAGGGTATAAACAGGGCCGGATTAACATAGGGGCTGATGGAGCAGCAGCTCCAGGCCCATGCCCCAGAATAGGCCCAGAGAAAGGATAACAATGTCTCCATTAATGGGCATTTGGACCCCTGTATCTCCAACTCCATAACCATAGCAGCTACATGGTCATGTGCGATATCACTGGAAAGGCCAGACCAGGTTTTATGTAACAAAATAATTTTCTTTTTGTTTCTAACACAGCAATATTTTTCACTTTTCAATTATAAAGGGAACAATGATGCTGCAGTAACTCACCATCGTATTTATCATGTCACCAACAAGTGTGGAGGGATTGTACAATCCGTTGTTACGAATTGTTACATCAAAAACCTAAAACGCCACACTGCAGTGAAGAGCACTGAGGGGGGACTTTGGACCCCTGCGTCACTAGCCTTTACACCTCACAAGGTGAAGCGATGTGTCATTGGACAGGTCAGAGTCTGGCCTTTGCATTGATCCCAAACGTGACCATGTAAAATCTAAAAGAAAAAGGAAATAAAACCTTTTCCATTTACTTATTTGTAGTTCCAAAGCAATGAAATTGTCCATTTGTTACGTATAAAATGAGCAATACCACGGCCATTACTCCCCTTCTCATTTCCCACGCTGGGAGCAAGGTCAGAGTTTTATACATAGTCATATTATTCATAAAACACCAGCCTCCAAAACACAAGCAGGGTTATTCAGAGAGAGGTGAAAACCAGGAGAATGACTGGAGAAGTGAAAATTCTAGGTCAAAATAGCCAAACCAGAAAAATTCTCCCATTTATCTCACTTTCCAAATTGGCTATTTGGATGAGATTGTTCTCTTCTCCTGCTATTCTCCTGGTTTTCACCTCTCTCTGAATAACCCTGAAGGGAAATATTACCAGGGTTATTCAGAGAGCGATGAAAAGCAGGAGAATGACTGGAGAATGGAATTTTTTTTGCATTTTTTGTTATAATATACAGGCAGAGCATGATGTATACATATAATAATGATCTATTATGAATCTGCTGAGTCTGCCGGAAATAACGATATATAATATGTCTGAGTCTTATAATAAAATGTGGCTTCAAATCGCGTTTAAACATGATGAGCAAGAGCAGTAAAAATGAGCTCAGCACACAGACGTGAAATTGCTTAGCAGCGAAGGCGTTAAAATAGTATATTTTTCAGAATAATGCAGTAACAGCTTCCCATTTCAATTTTTTTTAAAATATAGATTCCCTATAGATTATATAACCACAAAGGTTTGGATGATAAAATGGGAAACAAATTATTTTACACTCTGTAAATGATTGAAATCTGAGTGAAAAATGAATCACACAGTATCTGCCTGGTTAAATATACCCGTATCTGCACTATTAAATAACCTAAAATATGTCTTCATTCCACTAAATTCCAAAAAAGAAATCCCACTAAAATATTCAGCTCCAGGCCCATAGAGATCTTAATCCGGCCCTGGGTATAAATGAAAACCCACCAGTCTCTCTCATGACTGAAAAGCAGCATGGGCATATGTGGCCTGCTTAGAAAGCTTTTGGTTTCATTAGGTAGGGCTCACTTACCAAAGGTGTGGTGGCGTGACAGGTGAGCCTACACTTCAATGGCCATTTAAGCAAACCAAAACCTCTGATTGTGTTTTGTTTCACATTGAGCTATAGGGATGAGCGCAGATAAAATATTTTTTCTTAGGGATATAGGCCTTCAAGGTACTGTTCTTTCATGGTTCTCTTCCTAACGGTTCCCAATGATCGTTTTGTGACTCTTTATCTGGAAGTACCTCCTCCCAGCAGCCTGTCTCTGTTGGGGTGCCCCAAGGATCAATTCTGGGCCCTCTTCTTTTTTCAATGTGCACTGCCTCTTTAGGCAAACTGATCAGCTGCTTTGGATTCCAGTACCACCTATACGCTGATCACACTCAAATGTACCGCTCCTCCCCTGATCGCTCTCCTGGATCGAGTCACTGACTGTCTCTCTGCCGTCTCGAATTGGATGGCTTCCCGCTTCCTTAAACTCAATCTTAACAAAACTGAAATTCTCATTGTTCCTCCCTCCAAGAAAAACCCAATACCACCTATCTTAATACAAGTAAATGGAACACTCATTAGTACGATGCCTCAAGGTCGCTGCCTTGGTGTCTCTTGATTCTGAAATAACGTTCTCTCCCCACATCCAGACAGTGACTATATCCTGTTACTATAAACTCAAGAACATTGCGGTTGTCATTTCACGGCTTGATTACTGCAACTCATTCCTTATTGGCCTTCCCAATGCCTGTATTGCCCCTTTGCAATCTGTAACGTATACAGGTGCCAGGGTTATTTTTCTCACCAGACGCACCTTGCGTACCTCCCCCTCTGATGGTCCCTCCGTTGGCTTCCTGTACGTTTCAAGATACAGTTTAATATATTGATGCTCACGTTCAAATCGTTCAATAACTCAACCCCTCTTACATGTCTTTGAGGATCCGCAAGCACGTCCCATCTAGACAATTCTGGTCAGCAGAAGACCTCTGCCAGTCCTCTGTCTACAACTAGACTGCCAACTCTTGCCTCCAAGACTTCTCAAGGGCAGCACTGGTCCTGTGGAATGACTTACCTCGCCCTATCAAACTCTCCCCTGATCTTCAGGCCATCAAGAAATCCCTCAAAACCCACATCTTCAGATTTGCATATGACATCACTAATGCAACTCATCCCTCTGCTCACCTATTCACACATGAATGAAGCCACTTCCATGGCCCCACCATTCCCAAACCACTGGCACTAATGATCTTGACATCCAGTCATACTCCCCTTGTCTTCCTCAATCCCTCTAGACTGTAATCTTTTATGAGCAGGGCCCTCTACACCTCTTGTTTCCATCCTTTGGTTATTGTAAAGCACTGTGGGACCTGTCGGCGTTATATAAATGATGATAATAATTATTATTATTTTCATTCCAGGGAGAAATATGTGGCTCATGCTGGGCATTTGCTGTTGTGAGTAACATAGAAGCGCAATTTGCAATTCTTGGGAATCTGAAAAATTTATCAGTACAACGTACGTCTCTGCCTGATCTACTCTAAGTCAATGATTGTATTTCAAAACATTCACATATAGATTTTTTCCATTTTACTCCATTACATCTTTTCGTATGCTCTTTTTCTAGAGGTTATTGACTGTAGTTCATGTGGGAATGGTTGTGCTGGAGGTTTCACGTGGGATGGCTTTATAACTGTTCTTGAGCAAGGTAAGTAAATAGATATTGTTCTGTTCCCTCTGCGGTTTGTCTTTATACTTTTATCTAACATCCATAGAAAATATTGAATATATTTGGTATGAATAAAAGGATGCCAAAAGGAACATCACAATTGAAGAAATGCTATAAAGACAGTAATGTAGTACTATTATGTTAACTCCTTAGTGCTATGCTGTACTGATGACAGGTGGGCTTAAATCTATAGACCAACATGGTGGGATAGCACGCTCAGCGGTTATCAGGCCCCCTTCCAGCCTGTCTCCCGTCCCAGTGGCCAATAGCTGTTATTAACTGAAGGAGGACTGCCTGAACTGAGTCAATCCCCCAGCAGTCTATGACAGCGTTCTGCTCACTGGGAAAGGAACCGGGCAGAGTTGGGGCCAGAAAGCCGTAGAGTGGCTATTTGCTATCTGTTATTCTGTCCTGCGTCATATAAGCCCTCATGCAAGACTCCTGGAATTAAGGGGTTAATATACCTTGGTGAATACTAAACATTGAATTTATTAAAACAAATGTAAAGTAACCATGAAGTATGATGGTAGGAGCACACCAAAATCTAAACTATGTACAGTGCTAAAAAGGTACTAAAAGACAAAGCAATTTGTGCTGGCTCCGACAAAACGTAACTTTTATTATAAAAAGTAAAAAAAAATCACTTACAATGTTACCTAAATTCTCTGCGTGTAACTGCTATGATTATTACTTAGGGATATGGGGGAGTCACAGCAATATGGACCGGAGCATGATTATTACTATTATCATTGTCATCATTTATATAGCGCCAACAGTTTCCACAGCACTTTACAATAACCAAAGAGAACAAGATACAGATAAACGGACATATGATGGAAGCAAGAGGTGTAGAGGGCCCTGCTCGTAGGAGCTTACAATCAGACCAAAAGGGTTATTGTCCTGTCCCCACTCCACGTACCCCCGGGGTCTATGTGCAGCTTAACAGGCAGGTAAACCTCTCCTACGAGTCAATGAACGGGACCGGTTTGCAGTCTGAAAGTTTTATTAACCCGTTGTAGGAATGTGGTAAAACTATAGGAAAACAGAAATATACGATATAAAGATACAGAATATATACGTGTTTTACATAGATAATAATACAAGACAGGATGTGTCCATATAAAACGTGGGGGTTTTATAACTAGGCCGGACTAAAACTACATGAAATGCAGCTGGCTGCAATATAAGGGTTTACAAATTTACAGCACATAAGGTGCTTCTAAAGCTGAGGGAAACTGTAAGGTGACTGGGAGGAATTTAGACCATAACCTTACCGACGATGCTTTCAATAGGGGGAGAGATTGTAATGAGGTGTTCCTTCCAGCTCCTGTGGTGAAGGAAATGGTGGCCTCTCTCCCACAATCCCCTGTAATAGTGAGGGAAGCACATGACTTAGCCTATAGGAATTCTGGGAAGGCTGAATACCAGGGTGCTGTAAATATAAACGGCCACTAGATGGCGTCTCTAAACACATTACATTTTACATTTCTGCTCTGAAGGCGGCACAGTTATACTAGGGATGCACCGAAATTTCAGCCACCGAAATTATCAGACGAAAATGGTGCTTTTGGCCGAAAGGAAAAAAAAAAAAAAAAAACAACGGCCAAAAATCAGTCGCCCAAACCTGGGCCTCCAAGCAGGGAGCCTGGAGGCCTGAAGGCCGACCGAGCAGGCCCAGGTTCAGGTGACTGATATTTTTTCGTTTTGGGAGGGTGAGATAGCGTTACACATACTCACCGACATCCAATCCACAAACATCACTACTTCAGCCCTAAGCTCCTCCAGTGGTGACAGTCCTCCTGCATCCAGTGCCTGCTCTCCGTCAGATGCTGGTGACAGAGATGACGTCACGGAAGTGGAAGCATTGACCCTGGGCTGGGACCATTACACATATAAATACGTAACGTGGAGACACAGGTACCAAAAGGAATGAGGGGGGGGTGACAGATCCACTGACAGGTATTTATATGGGTTAGCAAAATGCTAAAATTACCCCCTGGTTGCTAGAATCACTGGAGTGGGCATTTTCTTACTGAAAATTGTGACCGGAGGCTTTCCCTTAATAAAGCTCCAGTTCAAATTCAAAGGGAAGGTGAGTGGGAATTGCATGAGCCGAGGCAGAATGACTTGCCTTTCATGAGTGTAGGTGATCACTGGCATTATATTAATATTAGACTAGTAAACATGGTAAGATTTCACAATTTCAAAATGACATAGTAAATGTACAATTTATTTGGATTTGCCATATTGTATGATACTATACAGTCTGATATGCTGTTTAATAGGTAAAGTGAATGTTATTAGAATGTGTTCTATTCATTCGGTATTGGCAAAATATATTACGCTTACCTAGTCCTTCAGTCAAAATGTTTCCATATTCTTTATAGGTGGCCTAGCTAAAGAGGACTCGTATAAATATAATGGCAACGAAAACAAGTGTAAGAAAAATGTTACGGTTGAAGCCTCAATTGCAGGTTTTGAAATGATTCCCAGAAATGAGAACGGTAAGGACAATGGCCGATACAGCTATGTATCTATATGGGCATAATAAGAGTTGCCCTCGGTGTGAAGAAAAGGTGACAGGCATTATGCAACATCCAATAGCAGTGAAGTACCAGGTTTTTTTGGGGGGGTTTTGAGAAAGAATTTTACCAGGAAGGATACATTGAAATTTCTCTCGTTTTCAAGTATGTCCGTGGTGGCGAGTATGTACCGTTAGGTGTCTTGCCCAAAGGCACTTACTGGAGAGGTGCTCTTGCCGGGATCAAACCTATGTCTCCACAGTCTCTCTCTACGGTTATAGAGCAGAGATGTTACCTCTACTCCACCCAGCCTGCAGTTAATTGTAATGGGTGTACGTGCCAGGAACAAAGTCAGTCACTGTGGGTTCACTAATATGTGTAGCCCACTATTCACCACTGTGCTGTAATATAAAAAGTAAAGTCTTGATTTTTTGCCTTAAAAGAGTTTCAAATCTACAATATTTTTCATAATTTATCTACTGTCAAATCCCCAGGCTTAGCCACCCATTTGACACCTCCAAGTATTCCTGTTAATATCCAATCAAATGTTCAAAAGACATGGATAATCTGCCACCTCTATTCCCACATGTAGCTACAAAACACATACAGGGTTATTCACAGATATCCGAGCTTGCCCCAAAAATGCACCGAACAGTGAATTTCCCCGTACGGTGCATTTTCGTGGCCATTCGGCTATTCACCTAGCAGACAGTTCGCCAAATTTTGGCGAATTGCCATCAAATACGGTGCCTGTTCGTTGGCAGTGAACTTCCCATAGAGAAGTAATGGTTAATCTATTAAGAGAACACCAAAACAGCAGTGAAATGTCAGTGAAATGCCCTGATGTTTGGTGCTTCCATTCGTCAGGTATATTCAGGCAAATCCCATAGGCTTCAATGTTAAAAATATTCCCATTTTTATACAATATCTAATAAACTGTTTATTCTTTTAATCTGCAGTAAAAAGTCTCTCTATGTATTTTGTAGGATCTTTTAGGCATTTTTCAGTATTTTTTTCAGCACAAATTGTTTTCTGTTTATTTTTATATAATTTTTTTTTCTATATTCTGCAACAGACCTTTTCATTATCATTCCTAGGACCTTATATGCTAATTCCAGACATTTAGGTTCAGTATTTTTTGCAAACAGCGTTTCAATTTTGACAATTTCAATCGTTTTGCTTTTTTTATTTTACCCCGTTCCTCGGCTTGTCGGCTTTTTCCGGAGGCTAGTCGGCGCTGCGTTCAGTGGTTTGTCGGCTTGTTCCAGACATGTTCGGCGTGTTTTTTGTGGAGGTTCCAAGTGATCCAATACTATAGATTGTATCGGCTGCGTTTTTTGGCAGGATTTTGGCTTTCTTTCGGTGGAATTTCAGGTGGTTTTGCAACGAATTTACGAGTCCCCTCCCTGAACTCCAGGACCCTCCGGTGAATGCTGAATTCACCGCAGGGCCGGGAAATTTGATTCCCTTAAGTGCAGGGAACGAGAGCATCCTGTGAATGATCCCTATAGTTAAACAATGAGAATAAGGCTGGTGTCAGACGAGTGCATTTTGTACAGACTGTGCGTCCGTGCAGTACGGACGCACGTTCTGACGGAAGACTCGGTAGAGGCCACACGATCCGCTTTTTTTGACTGATGTAGAGAAAAAGAGGGACCTATGGGAAATAATATTAATATGAAAAATGATACAAATTGATACGTGACATTAACCCCTTAGTGACCGGGCGGTTTTACACAAATCCGTCCTTTAGTGACTGCTGCTGTTTTTACGTTTCTGCGCTGTTAGGGTTTAGGTCAAATTTTCCTCTTACTCGTTTATTCAACCCACACATATTATACACCCTTTTTCCCGCCATTAAATGGACTTTCTAGAAATACCATTATTTCCATCATATCCAATAATTTACTATAAAAAAAATATGAAATATGATGAGAAAAATGGTAAAAACACACTTTTTCGTAATTTTAATCCCCAAAAGCTACAACCACCAATAAAGACCCCGGCTAAATAGTTTCAAAATTTTATCCCGAGAATAGAAATACCCAATTTTTACATGTTTTTGCCTTTTAACCCTTTCACTGCTGAGCCAGTTCACCTATGTGCGCTGCGCTCATTCTGACCATTTTGTGCTAATTATTTTGAGATGACAGCCTGGGTCCTATTTAATTAACCCCCCCCCCCAGACAATTTTTTTTAAAAAAAAAAACCTCATTTTTTTATTTTATTTAATTTCTTTGTTATTATTATTATTTATTTTATTTATTTTTTTTACATTTTTTTTTTAACCAAACCTGGTCATGTTTGGTATCATTGGAAAGGCCATGATCAGGCCTTTCAAATGATGTCAAATATGACCATCTAGCTGCCATGGATCGGGAGATAAAGGGATCATTAGGATCCCCTTATCTCTACATGGCAGCTAGATGGTTAACTGGCCCACTGACATCCTCACACATATGGTGAGGTTGTCAGTGGGTGGGGGGGGACCTGGAGGCTAGGCTGACATCCAAGATGTCAGCCCCCCTCCAGGTTCGAATCGCATTTTGGCGCCAATTCGCTCTAAAACCCGATCCGGCGGCGAAACGGTTAATGCTATACACCGCTGAAAAGGGGAGACTCTCCCCTTTTCAGCGGTGCAAAAAGCATCTCCCTAGCTTCAATGGTTGGGGAGATAGAGGGCTCCGAAGGAGCCCACCCCTCCCCTCCATTGATTTGAATGGGGGCACCTACTGATGACGTCACCACGCAGCGTGGCGACGTCATCAGCCTCGCCTGCCCATGTAAATCACATGGGCAGGCTTCCTCCCTGCCAGATCACCGAGGGATCCAGCGAGGGAGGTGAGTATCGGGCGGGAGGGGGATTTGGCGCCGCTGACGTACCCTGTACGTCCGCGGGTCTAAGGGAGACCTGTGGACAGGACGTACAGGGTACGTCAGGGGTCCTTAAGGGGTTAAAAACCATTTTGTCCATCAAGGTGCTGGATGTCAAAAAATGTGGACCGTCTGACTTCTTCCCATCACTCACACACAAAGCTATGCAGACGTGGCGCACTCTGTGCGTCTGTCCTAGCGGATTGACGTTCTTGCCTAACTTGCGTCCGTTTGCCGCGTCCGTTGTGCGTCCGCAGTTCGGTGCGGACGCACTTTGTGTGTTGTTCATAATTCTATGCTACCACGGACGTTAATATGTGCGCAAAAACGGACGTGATCACTGCGTTCATCTGACACGAGCCTTAGGCTGGATTCCACTTGATAGAGAGCTACTGACCAAAAAGCATTGGCTGTTAACCATTAGTGGCTGCATGCTACCGGCCCTATTATAAGTGAGCCGATACGGTAGTAGTCCAGCAGTACTGGTATTGTCCATAGCACAAGATCATGTGGTTGCAATCTTGCTTAGCCAATTAGACATTGGGAACTATTGGGAACATTGGGAACTATTTGTGATCGTTGTCCTTTGCTACTTGAGAGAGAGGAGGCAACAGATCATATTGTCCTTGGCACAAAGGAAGAATAGTTCAGCTTCTAAGTACAATTATTTTTTAATATGAGGGGATATTGCTATAGTATAAAAACTTAACATCAAGTTTTGGCAGGAGGTAACTTTGTGCAATTAGCAGCTGCTTGTTATGATATGAAAGTTTGGGACATTTATTTGCAGTAACCTGGAATTGGATGAGAGCCCTTATCATTAACAAGTTGGGCCCTTATGTTATGGGCAGTTGGGTATAATCAGGCTATTTCAAGCAAACGGTATATTGTTTTTTATTTTTCCTGTAAGCTGAACATTTCACATACTTTCATATGTTGTTCTAATGTCTCACATAAATATTGTTATTGAGGTCAACTCTGAGAATCTTTCTAGGTGCCTGAGAAACAGAACGCCTCGAAGGAATCAAAATAATTTCTTCTCGGAAGGACTAGGCTATGTTTTTACCAGCTGAGGATTGTGAACTCCTATTAACCCCTTCACTGCTGAGCCATTTCACGGCTTAAAACACATTTTTCTTTTGTATTTTTTTTTCTTTACATTAAACATGGTCTTGTTTGGTATCATTGGAAAGGCCATGCTCTGACCTTTCTAATGATACCAAATATGACCCTGCTAGCTGAAAAAAGTTGGGAGATATTGGGGTTCAAAGGAACCCTTATCTCCACCCCTATCTTTCCTTAGTCAATGAGGACGTTCCCCACACGTCCTCAGCAGTGAAAGGGTTAACAGATGAAACTTCCATTTAAAGAACATTACACAGTTATGTAGCACACCATATTGGATTTTAAAGTTAGCATTAGTTGCTTAGGATATTTATCTTACGCGTTGAGATGAATTAAACACTTCCCGTCAGACGGGTGGTGACCAGTGGAAGGGCCTGAATGCCGGTGGGCGTCATTGTACGCCCTACGACTCTCTGGCTCCTCCTAAGGCCCACCTTCACAGCTGACGTGCCATGCGCGTCATTGGCTGCAGGGGGACGGCCTGAGTTCAGCATGCCCACGTCCACCAGGGATGTGTGTCAGCTGGGAACCGGCTGATAGGTTGTGCATAGAAGCCAGCAGGGCGTGCTATGCCATCCTAGGACGTTAAGTCCCTGCGAGGGGTGGCACAGCATGCCCCACGGCAGTAAGGCTGCGGTCAGACGAGTGCTCTGATTGCGTACAGTGCGTCCTTTGGAACAGATACACTTCATAACAGATGAGATCGTGGTTAACATACAGGGTTATTCAAAGAGAGCCGAATTGACTCTGAAATTGGACCAAACAGTGAATTTCTCTACACGGAGCAATTTCGTGGCCATTCGGTTATTCAAAAAGCTGTCAGTTCGCCAAATATTGGTGAATTGCAAGCAGAATACGGTGATTTTCGGCAGCAGTGAAATTCCCCATAGAGAAGTAATGGTTAATCTATTCAGAGAGCACCGAACTGCCATGAAAGGTCAGTGAAATGTCCTGATTTACGGTGGATCTATTCGACAAGTTTAATCAGGCGAATCCCATAGGTTTCAATGTAAAAATGATTCTCCGTTTTTATTCTGAATGTTTTTGGGCAAAAAACAATTCCAAATTTTTTTTAAATTCCTTTTATTTTCTGAATAATTATGAATAATTATTATTATTCATAGGACCTTATATGTTATTTTCAGGCATTTTCGTGCACTAGGATTTTGAAAACTTTTGAAGAAATCCAGCACAACGTGGTATATTAGAAATAGGTTTATTCCATCACCAGCAGAACAGACGTTTCGACCTCACATAGGCCTTTGTCAAGTATACTTGACAAAGGCCTATGTGAGGTCGAAACGTCTGTTCTGTTGGTGATGAAATAAACCTATTTCTAATATACCACGTTGTGCTGGATTTCTTCAATATTTTGCTGTCTTGAGGCCTTGGAGTGAGGACTTCCTCCAGCTGTGCACTTAATCAAGTATGTGAGTACGTCTTCTGCAGGTTTTTGCAAACAGCTTTTAAAGTTGCAGTGTATTTTTTTTTTTTTTTATCCGTACGGAGGCCTGTCGAATTTTTCTGGCAGCTGGTTGGTGCTCTGTTCAGCGGGTCGTCGTCTTTTTTCAGATCAATTTGGTGTTTTTCAAATGCCT
This sequence comes from Leptobrachium leishanense, assembly GCA_009667805.1. Lineage (NCBI taxonomy): Eukaryota > Metazoa > Chordata > Amphibia > Anura > Megophryidae > Leptobrachium > Leptobrachium leishanense. The sequence goes on from CM019072.1 coordinate 55,137,470, forward strand.
TCGGTGGTTTTGCGGTGGTTTTTCTGATGCCTTCGATAGCTTGTTCCCTGCTCTTCTGAAACCTGCGATGAATGATGAATTTGACTCCCCGAAGTGCGGGGAACGAAAGAGCACCAAAATTCCAGTGGAATCTTTGAATAACCCCCGCTAGTATCAGCTAGTTATGACTGACGTTGAGAAATAATAAATAAAAAAATGCTGGGGTGTCTAGTCTACATCCGTCGTAGCTTTTTCAAGTCGATGCCACCATTAACTGTATAATCCCTACACATTTCTTGGTTTCAGTAATGTATTCACATCTAACAACCAAAGGAACTCTGACTGTGATTGTCAACAAACAACCATTAATTGTGAGTATCTAAATAAATATAAAAGTTTTTATGAATTGTGTTGATATGGATCTAATAGTATAAAACTTAACGGAAAAGTCACTGCAGTAGTTCTGTCCTCAAAAATTGTTTATTTGTCTGTCAAAGGCAAGACTGGATTGTCTAAGGCAAGACTGGATTGTCACTGGATATAATAAAAGAATATACCATATATTAAAGGTTTAGGATTAGTATGGGTTAAGGAGGCTTTGGTTTAATCCCTGCTCTACTGTGATTGAGATAATTTAATCTTAATCTCTGTCAATGGTCAGGTTGCTTTCAGGTAACCTCCTAGTATTTTGTTCTAATTACTTGAAGCTTGTTTCATTTTGTTTGGCTGTTGCTCATGTGTGTATCGAAGGACCTTGGGTTGTGGAACTAGTTTTGAGGTTTGTACATCTTTTTTTTTGGGGGGGGGGGGTTATTTTGGTAACCCTGGTTTATTTCAAAACAATTAAAATACTAGCATACATTTGATGGGTCGTTCATTGTGATACACATTTTTTGGAAGCGATAGTCTGGTATTAAAGCTTTAAATAAAGATTGTCTTTTATTAACTTTATTAAGTGTGCATTTCCTCTTTTTGATTATTAACTTTGTATGGGTATTAAAGAGTAAGGCCGGTTTGGTGTTCGCACCCCATATGTAGATTATATTGACCGGTGTGCGGCGCAACTATTGTATATTTGGTTACTTTCTAAGGATGGGGTCAGACAAGCGTTTTTAAGAGCTGAAGGAATGTCCGTGACAGTGGACATTCCTTCCACTCTGACGCCTGCCTGGTCAACACGCTGAGCACAGTTAGTGCGCTCTTCGCTGCAAGTCTCAATCTTCCTATGAAGGATTGCCTTTTGCTGCCCCGTCGAGTGAGTGTTGTAGCGTTTCGACGGGGAGGCTTTCAGTGCAGCCTCAGCACGGCCGCTGCAGCACACGCAATTTATGCGTGAGCTATAGCGCATGGCTGGACCAAGGAAGCTTGACAACTCTGCGATGGATGCCGGGAGGCACGTCAGTACGGGCGCATGTGGTGTGCTCGTCTGACAGCCAGGGCTCCCATCAGCTAGAAAGGCACATCTTAAAACATCTCACATCCCTAAATCTAACCTTCTCCCTATAGTTCCCCATCTTATCCTCTTCTATGTATTCTCTAATGCTAAACCCCATAGCTATTAATTTACCTGTCCAAAGCGTCCTTAATGTGCAGTCATAGAGCACTTAATATACAAAATGTGGCAAATTTCTTATCAACATCTTCAGTGTGTATGTCTATCCCATTTCTTTTTGTCCATCACTGTGATTTCATTGTACATTTTATAGGGATACCTTGGTGGAGTGATAAATCTCAGTCATGAGTGTTGTGACAAAAACCATAATGATCATGCAGTTTTAATTGTGGGCTGCAGCAAAGGTAAGAACTCTAAAAAGGCAAACTGAGAATCTAAAAAATACCTTTATTAACAACTACAAAAATAATATGTTACACAACAAAATGAATAAAATTGGGCCTGACTGCAGGGGCACCCTATTGCAACTGCCTGTCCTGCATTGGGAAAGTGCTGGACCTGCTGGAAAGCCGCAAGAAGCGTAAAAGAAACAAGACTATCAGGGTAATTCAAAGAGATTCGAAAAGTCACTGCACGTTCGGTGACTTTTCGTTCTCTTCAATTCGGTTCCTTTTGCCGATCCCATTTCGGTGACCCTGCGGTGTATTCAGCAAGCACCACAGGGTCCCCGAATTGCAGGGAAAGGCTGCCGCAAACCTGACGAAAACTAACCGTAAAACCCACCGAATGCACGCCGAAAACCCGCAAAAAAATCTGGATTAACCTGACGAAAACCACGAAAAAACCCAAGGAGGAGCCGATCACACGCAGCGAAGCCGCCGGAAAAAGCCGACACCGCAGACGAGTGAAGTGAATAAATTAGAAAAAAAGTTTCCTTGAATGTTTGAAAAGTGAAACGCTGTTTGCAAAGAAACTACTGAGCGAAAATGTCTGAAATTTACATATGAGGTCCAGGAAATGATAATAAAAAGGGCTGCTACAGAAAAAATAAGTAAAGTTAAAAAAAAAAAAAACGACTTTAAAAAAAATAAAAATCCAGAAAAATGCTAAAAATATCCTAAAAAAGCTATAAATAAAATGACTCTTTACTGCAGAATTTTATAATGAACGATTTATTAGATATTGAATTAAAACCGGAATATTTTTAACATTGAAGCCTATGGGATTCGCCTGAATAAATCTGCCGCATGAAACCACCGAATGACAGGGCATTTCGGGAACCTTTCACTGCTGGTTTGTGTTCTCTGAATAGCCGAAGCAGTGCTTTTTCATGGGGATTTCACTGCCCTCGAACAGGCACCGAACAGGCACCGTATGTGCAGGCAATTCGCCAGGATTTGGCGAATTGCCTGCTCTCTGAATAGCCGAATGGCCAAGAAATTCGGATCTCTTTGATTTACCCTGTATGAAGTTAACACGCTCATCATTTACCTGTATTAAAATGAAATTTCTAACAACACATTATGGGCTAAATTACAATCTTCGCGCTAACGTTTGTGCTGGCGCAAAAAAAACATTAATGCGAGGGGTAAAATCCTTTTCGCCGAACGCAGTATTACAAAGTCAGCGCAACAAACGCGCGTAATCGTCTACCACAGGTGAACCTGCGTGAACCCTTTGCAAGCGTACTGTACTGCGCGCGTCCTATACTTAACATTGTGAGTGCAAATGCGTTTGTGTGCTGGTACACGGATGGTATTACAATGTGTACGCAGGATTTAACGCACAGCGTTTGCGCGCATAATTTTAGCAACTCCTAAAAGCTGGTGTTAATGGCAAATCTCTCTATTCACAGCATACACACAAGACAGACTGCATGGCTCCGTCCCCTCTGCGCCCCTAAACCTGCATCAAGCATACACACAAGACAGACCGCATGGCTCCTTCCCCTCTGCGCCCCTAAACCTGCATCAAGCATACACACAAGACAGACTGCATGGCTCCTTCCCCTCTGTGCCCCTAAACCTGCATCAAGCACACACACAAGACAGACTGCATGGCTCCTTCCCCTCTGCGCCCCTAAACCTGCATCAAGCAGGGCCGGATTTGCACCTCAGGAGCCTGTAGGCACAGAAATGCGGAGCGCCCCTACCCCCCAAAACTGAAACTGTTTTTCTCCGTGCTCAAATCAAAAGAGGAGGCAGAATCTGTTGCCTTAGTTGAATTAGTTACAGTTACAAGTATTTATAAAGCGTCAACAAATTCCATAGCACTGTACAATGGGAGAAACAGAATAACAAATATACATATATGTTACACACGCGGAACAGAAGAAGGAAGGACCCTGCTCGAGAGTTTACAAACTAAGAGGAGAGGGGTGACACATTAGGTGAGGATGAATAGGGTATTTGAAGTAGCGGGTTGCATGAGGACTGTATGGGATAATGGAGTAGGAATTGACAGTGGGGGATCATGGAGTGAGCTGATAGGCATCTCTATAGTAATGTGTTTTCAGAGACTTCTTGAAGGACTGGAGTGACGGGTGAGTCTTATGTTGTGGGGAAGGGAGTTCCATAGGTCGGGTGCATCTTGGGAGAAGTCTTGAAGCTGAGTCTGGCATAGGCGTTCATTACAGACTGCAGAGGCAGAATCTGGGATCTCTTAAAGCCAGAGAGAAGGAGGTTACAGTAGTCAACGCGGGTGATAATAAGAGCTTGGATGAGCATTTTAGTAGAGTCTGGATTAAGAAAGAGACGTATGCGTACAATGTTTTTTAGTTGGAAGTAGCAAGCTTTGGTTAGAGACTGAATGTGAGGAGTAAAGGATAGATTGGAGTCCAAGAGGACCCTGAGGCAATGGAGCTTGAGAGGTAAAAGTAATGGTGGCACCATTCACCTGAAGAGAAATTGGCGCAGGAATGGAGGTTTTAGAGGGAGGGAAGATGAGAAGTTCCGTTTTAGAGAGGTTGAGATTTAGGAAATGGGAAGTCATCCAGTCGGAGACAGCCGATAGGTCGGCAGTAAAACAGTCCAACACCGGAGGAGAGAGAGATTGAGAGAGGAAAGGTAGATTTGGGTGTCATCAGCATAGAGGTGATATTGGAATCCATAGGAACAGATGAGGTTGTCCAAAGAGGCAGTAAAGATTGAGAAGAGTAGGGGACCCAGAACAGAGCCTTGAGGTACCCAAACTGAAAGATGAATTTGTGGTGAAGAGACACCAGGGAAGAAGAAACTGAAGGAGCAAAAAGAGAGACAGGAAGAGGACCAGGAGAGAGTGATGTCACTGAGGCCAAGTTGACGCAGCGTTAGGAGCAGGAGAGGGTTATCAACAGTGTTGAATGCAGCGGAAAGGTCAAGAAGAATAATTAGGGAGAAGTTACCTTTGGTTTTAGCGGTAGCTAAATTTTTTATTTATTTATATTTATAAAGGATTTTACCAGGAAGGATACATTGAGATTTCTCTCGTTTTCAAGTATGTCCTGGGTTCAAGAACATGGTTACAGAAAAACAAAGTAGTACAATGCAAGCAATTAACACAAAACAAATATACAGATTAACATAAAATAAATATGTAGGAAATATAGTCACTATGTTACATGTTTACAGGTGCATTCCTTATTGAGGTATGTTAATAGGGAGCTCTTAAGGGACTTTAGACTGGCGTCTGGGAGGTTATTCCATAATGGTGGTGCTCTGTAGGAAAATGAGGATCGATCCACTTTCTTTTTGTATTGTGGTATTGCAAGTAAGGTGCCAATCCTGGATCGGAGGTTATAGGATGAGGGTACTGCTAAGGGAAGCAGCCTATTCAGGTAGGGTGGTAGCTTCCCAGAAAAGCTCTTAAACACCAGGTTGGAAAGATGAAGGGTGCGTATAGATTCCAGCGACGGCCAGTTTAGTTCTTTTAACATGTCACAATGGTGGGTCATGTAGTTACATTGTAGCACAAAGCGACAGAATGAGTTATACAATGTAGTAAGTTTCTGGAGGTGCGTTTGCGGTACAGCTGCACAAACTACATCTCCGTATTCAATAGCTGGCATAAGCATTTGTTGATCAATCTGCTTTCTTACCGCGGGGCTCAGGCAGGATTTGTTTCTGTACAGGGCACCTAGTTTGGGGTAAATTTTAGATGAAAGTTTTTCGATGTGGGGGCCAAAGGATAGATTTGGGTCTAACCACATACCTAGATATATGAGAGAAGTGACTGTGGTCAGCATGCCATTTGATTTTGTCCTGACACATAGATGGGGTGTTTGCAATTTGTGTAGTTTAGGTACTGTTCCAAAGAGCATTGTAACAGTTTCGTCAGCATTTAGAAAAAGTTTGTTATCTTTGATCCACTTTTCTACCTCTGTGAATTGGTCTTGCAGCATTATTCACCTTGGTCAGAGCAGTCTCAGTAGATTGTTGGGAGCGAAAGCTAGACTGGTGCAGATCGAGTAGAGAGTTACCAGCAAGAAAACTGGTGAGTAGGGATGTGCGTTTCGGGTTTCGGAATTTCGGAATTTTCACGAAATTTCCCGATTCGTGTTTTCGGATGCGGCCGAATTTCCGAAAAATTTTAGATCCGAAAATTTCAGATCCGAAATGTTTTCCGAGCCGAAACGAAATATTTTCGGATTTTTCGAATGGACTTGAAATGTGTCAAACGAGGAGAACAGATTTTCCGAAAAACGAAAATTTTCCGAAAAACGAAAATTTCTGAAAAAACGAAAATTTTGTAAAAACGAAAATTTCTGAAAACGAATATTTTTCGAAAAAACGAAAAGTCGATACAAAAAACGGGCAAAATGACACGAAAATACGAAAAATGGTCGATATTCCGAAAAATGTGCAATTCCGAAAAACGAAAATTTCCGAAATTACGAAAAGTCGATACAAAAACCGAGCACAGTGACACGAAAATACGAAAAATGGTCGAAATTCCGAAAAAAAATGTACCCGAAAAACGTGCCGAACCGAATCGAATCGAAACCGAAATCGGTCGAAACGGGCCGAATCGAAAAGTTTAAAAATCCGAAAAATCGAACCGAATCGAACCGAAAAAAAAAATCGGTGCACAAGCCTACTGGTGAGCTGGTTATGGACCAGACGTTCTAAGATTTTGGAGGCAAAGGGGACCAGAGAGATGGGACAGTAGTTCAAGAGGGAGGTAAGATCAAGAGATGGCTTTTTTAGAATGGGGTGATCAAAGCACGTTTCAATATAGAGGAGAATATTCCAGAGGAGAGGGAGAGGTTAAAATATGAGTCAAAGCAGGGACAGTAACTGGTAGGACAGGCCGAATAAGGTGTGAGGGGATGGGATTAAGTGGACAGGTGGTCGGGTAGGAGGACATAAGAAGTTCTGTTACATCCTCCTCCGAGACTGTAGAAAAGGAAGACATAGTAGAAGAGGGGGCAGGGAGTCAGTGGGGTAGAATGGTTAAAGGAGGAGGGCAGTGAATGCAGCAGCATTGTTTGTTTTATGTGTAAAAGGATATATTGCCTCTGCTGTAGAACAGAAAAAAAATATTTTTCGTTTACTTTTTTCGTTTTTTAATTTTACACATTACATGTTCATGTTTGGTATCATAGTAAAGACTAGACTCTGACCTTTCCAATGACACCTCACTTAACCTTGTGTGCTGTACAATTCAGGGATGCAGGTTCCAAAGTCCCCCTGTCCCTCCTCACTGCAGCGCCATGGTCTAGGTTTTGACAAACAATGCGTTGCTTCACCAGATACACACTTGCTGGCAGTATGGTAAATAAGGTGAGTTAGTGCAGCATCACTGTTCACTTTATAATTGTAAACTGCATAATAGTGCCGTGTTAGAAAGAAAATAGGAAAAATATTATTTTAATAGATATTTTATTTTTACATAAATCTAACCTGGTTATATTTGGTATCACTGGAAAGGCTATAAACCGTCCTTTCCAATGATACCTCATATGTCCCTCTAGCCCTTAGGGCTCCAGAGAAACAGTGGTCTAAATTATTGCAAATTGTAAAAAAAAATATTGTGGCAGGCGTCTGTAGACACATGCCTACTGTGCCTACTGGTAAATCCGGCCCTGGCATCAAGGTATCCGGATCCATCATGACATCCCCTGCTCTCAACCCTATTTTCCTGACCGCCATATTTATGCAATTGTATTTTATGTTTGCCTTTATTTTAAAATCTCCCTCCATTAACCTTATTCACTCTATTCACAGCATACACACGAGACAGACTGAATGTCTCCTTCCCCTTTGCTGTCCCACCCAACCCTTCCCATCCACCCTCCCACCCAGGGCAGGTCCATAACTTAAGGTCTCTCTTCCAGCTGTCTCCACTTCTCTCTCTAATTACTCTCACTAAGCCCAGGCTTCTGGTTCTTCCTATGCTGCCCTGCTAACCATCTTTACATTCTCTCTGCTCCTATCTGTTTCACCTACCCCAGTCCCTTAGATTGTAAGCTCACGGGATGTCTGACTGAGAACTTGGTTAAGTGCTGCATTACTTGGACAGTCATCCTACGGGCAGGGTCATCTTTTCATTATGTATCATGTACGTCTCCTGTTTGTGCTCCCCTATTGTAAAGCGCTGCGGAATATGTTGGCGCTGTATAAATGCCTGTAATAATAATAATAATTAATCTGAACAACCTGGCCGAACCCAAATACACCATCCCGAAACAAAAATGCAACAAAGTATAGTTACACATTCTACTCATACCAAACCAATAAAATGGAAAAGTTGTGTGTGCATTTATTATTGCTGCAGCATATATGCTCAGACTGACTTTGACAGGCGCAAAAACTTAACGTGAGATAATTGTGGTACTTAATTCTGATTGGCTGAATCGCGTGAAAAAAACAGTCCGCACACTGATTTGTGCGCAACGGTGCTCCGCGAGCATTTGTGCGCGTCCGGTTTATGCGCGTTATTGATCGACGGATGAAAAAATATGCTAAGATTGTAATTCCAGCGGTGATTTACGCGCAAGCGTTTAACACTTGGCACACAAATTCACGTGTTGCGCTTGCGGTTTTACGCGAAGATTGTAATATGGCACTATCTGTTTTATATTTTGTTTAGATGAGACTGGGCCTTACTGGATCCTAAAAAACAGCTGGGGAAGCAACTGGGGCGAGAATGTAAGTAATTAGAAGGCAAAGTGTTTTTTTACATAATCTTTCCAGTTTTTAGCAAGATGTCACATGATTCCTAAAAACAGTGGCCACTAGGTAATTCAGGGAGTTTAATGTTTTTTTTGTTGACAATCACAGTCAGAGTTCCTTTGGTTGCTAGATGTGCATACATTACTGAAGCTAAGAAATGTGTGGGGATTATACAGTTAATACCCAATGTGATTTGTAGGCTAAACTTAAAAACATACTCAAGGCACCATGACACCTTCAGGTTACTAGAATGGTTGTAGTGCAGCCCCTGCTGTCTCTGGTATCAAAACATTATTGTTTTCATTAAGAGGCTTTCCGTTCTGATTTTAAAACAACAGTTTGAAACAATTATACAGACACCGAAGGCTAGATTCTGGGGACCATTTTCCATTACAGCAATCGTATGCATCAGATTTCACAGGAGTGCCACTCTTCCAAAAATCACAGCGCCACATCCGTGTGACGCATTAAGGGAGCACAGGCCCTGTACAGACATGTTCAAGACCCGGCCATTTCCCACTCATTGCCACTCTCTCGCTCTGACGTGAGGGCCCTAGAATTGTGGGGCCCCTGGTGAATGCCTAGCTTGCCTATTCCTTAAAAGAGTAGGTGCCGTTTTCCATAGTTCCCTATAAGATAATTACAGAAGACATTACACATAACATAGTTTCTCCTGTAGTTAGGGGATTCACTGTTCCATTCTTGTCACAAGCTGGGCTTTCGACCGAATCTTGCTCTTCCCTGCCCAAGGTGCACGTAAATTGATGTCTCCTTTACTAATTATAGGAGATGTTAATATTCACCTCCATATGGAAGTGCAAACTATTAGAGAGTATTTGCACTTTCACCCGGGAGACGTTATTTCACTGACAAATATCAGCTCCTTGAAACTGGTGTTAAGTGATTTTGCATTTGCAAAATCACATAAACTCTCCTCTGAACCCTTAAGGCCCCACCCTCACTGTCGAGTAGCCAAAATAAATTGCAGTGTATTGGCACGGCTGACACCCATTTTCTTTGTGGTTAGGAGTGGAGACATAGGAGGGAGCATGCCACTCAGCAGCAGCACTTAGCAGCAACATCAGACTCAAAATGAAGAAAGTGAAATAAACACTCAATATGTCCATAGGCCAAAGACGTTGTCTTTTGAGGGTGGATCTTCTCAGAGTAATGTCGATGGAGTATGTAATTTTGTGGAGCCTACAACCGGCTCCCAGGAATAAGGCGAGCAGGGACTTTATGTTAGGTGCCCATAAAACCTTCACACGGCTTCTTTCAGGATTCACCAATGTGAGGGTACTGTAAGGAAATTGACAGAGACCAAAGAGGCACCTCCTAGTGCAATAAATCACACATAACTTAATAATTTAAAGGCAGGTGGCCAAATTCAAACTCACACGTTGTTGAGCCTCTATTGGCTCCGTCACAATACGCTTAGGGAATCATAAGGTATTCCCCAGACCTTCTTTGCAGGAGTTAAAAAGGCAGACAGCAAAAAAAATTTTTTTTTTTTTTAAAAATTAAAAACATTTATTAATTTTAAAATAGATAGATCATATCTACCAAACCAAAGACCAGGACGCGTTTCGCCTACAAAGTTCCTCAGCTGGTTATCACCAGCTGAGGAAGCCTTTGTAGGCGAAACGCGTCCTGGTCTTTGGTTTGGTAGATATGATCTATCTATTTTAAAATTAATAAATGTTTTTAATTTTTAAAAAAAAAAAAAAATTTTTTTGCTGTCTGCCTTTTTAACTCCTGCAAAGAAGGTCTGGGGAATACCTTATGATTCCCTAAGCGTATTGTGACGGAGCCAATAGAGGCTCAACAACGTGTGAGTTTGAATTTGGCCACCTGCCTTTAAATTATTAAGTTATGTGTGATTTATTGCACTAGGAGTGCCTCTTTGGTCTCTGTCAATTTCCTACAGTACCTCACATTGGTGAATCCTGAAAGAAGCCGTGTGAAGGTTTTATGGCACCTAACATAAAGTCCCTGCTCGCCTTATTCCTGGGAGCCGGTTGTAGGCTCCACAAAATTACATACTCCATCGACATTACTCTGAGAAGATCCACCCTCAAAAGACAACGTCTTTGGCCTATGGACATATTGAGTGTTTATTTCACTTTCTTCATTTTGGACTTTGGTCTTTTGAAGCGCTGTGTTGTTTTCTTGTTTACATAACTGCCATTTGGGTATTTAGAGAAACCCCCCATACAACATTCAGCGAGTGGGATAGACACCATTCCGGTGGGCGCTGCACCCCTCTTTTTCCTTTATAACATCAGACTCAGCAGCAGCATTAGACTACGCAGTAGAGCTCAAAATCCACAGCAGCGTTCTGTCGGACTCTGCAGTAGCACCATGTCAGACTCTGCAGCAGCATCACACGCAGCAGCAGTACTCAAAATCAGCATCAGCAGACGTAGCAGCAGCACACAGTCAGAACTCAGCAGCAGCAAACTCAGCAGCAGCATCAGACTCGGGAGCAGCACTCTGTCAGACTCAGCAGCAGCAGACTCAGCAGCAGCACTCAAAATCAGCTGCATCAGACTCAGCAGCATCAGATTCAGCAGCAGCATCAGACACAGAAGCAGCAATGAAAATCAGCAGCAGCACTCTGTCAGACTCAGAAGCAGCATCAGACTCAGCAGCAGCCCTCAGTCTGACTCGGCAGCATCAGACTCAGCAGCAGCACTCAGACTCAGAAGCATCAGACTCAGCAGCACTCAAAATCAGCAGCAGCACTCTGTCAGACTCAGCAGCAACACTGAAAATCAGCAGTAGCACTGTCAGACTCAGCAGCAGCACTCAGTCAGACTCAGCAGCACTCAATCCTTTGCAAGTGTAGCAGTTAGCAATTATAAACAGAGATACTCAAAATTAGCAGACAGTATGCAGTGCAGGTCTTCCTTGACAACCTAATAATGAACTTTCATGTTTCACTTTATTGTACTTATTATAGACTGGCGTTTTCTTTTTTTAGTTTCCAGTCAGTAGGTGACCTCGTCACTTGGCATATAGGTAGCCTTTGCCTTACAAAAATATAACAGAAAATTTGTGCAAACCAACACCACGTGATATGTAATGATACAATACGTATCTTTAGCGGTTCCCCCACGTCTCCTCAGTCCGACGTAATCAGGAAAATGTAAAAATTTATTGGCATCCAGTAAAATACATCTGAAGTGTTTCCTGGGTATTATCCCACTTCCTCAGAGAGGTAAATCTGCTCTATGACTTCCTTCATTTATACCCCGATTCCCAATTAAAAGTCCATGCTCCTTTCGAATCTCTTCCATGTTCCACTGTTGGAACTCAACTCCGGAACTATCGTTGGAACGCAACTCCGGAACTTCCGGTATTTACTCCGTCGATTGACAAGGCATCTTAATCCAACCTCTTTCCCGGCAATTCAACTCTTCGGTTCTCACAGTCTTCTGTATGAGTCCTTTAAAAGTCCACCTTCGGTTCTAATTATTCCAGATAAAAACAGATAGCTAGCCTACAATGCTAAAAACCTAAAAGCAAATATAATGACCAGACAGATCTCAATTAACCTCAATAAAACACTCGCTGAATACTACCAGAACTCAATATACAAATGGAATAGAATGAATGAAGACCACCTCACCATAAATATTTTAGATGCAAGTAGCAATATCTAGATCTAAATTTAGACCTCCTCTCTTCCAAGTCTGCATCTTGAAGATCCACTTGCCCTCTTTTCTAGCTAATAACTGTGTAAAATTACCCCCCCCGCCAATTGGGGGTAACTAATTCAATGGCCACCCATCTAAAATCTTTAAAATTAAATTTGGGGCAATTTATACAATGGTTGGGTACACTGTGGTCTATCTTTTTTCTAATGTTGTTTAAGTGTTCAAGAATAGTGATGGGCCGAACACCCCCGTGTTCGTTTCGCATTCGAACACGAACACTTGAAAAAGTTCGAATTCGAACTCAATGCAAGTCAATGGGACTCGAACGTTCAAATTTTAGAGTGCCCTCCAAGAGGGCATATATGCTAGATATTTGCCATAAAAGGTGTATAGGGGTCCGGGTAGTGCCCTGGGGGACAGGAAGCAAGGAAATTGTTTTTTTAAAAAAAACATTTATAAAGGAACAGTGATTTTTCCAAGACATAAAAGTTAAGTTAATTCCTTCAAATATCGTGCCTAGGAGGTCCCCATAACCTGCCCGTGAAGTGGCGGATTTTTAGGATGTATAGAAAAATTTAAAAAGAAAAAAATGACATATCAAATGACGGAAAATGGGTTTCCTTTAATCTATTCATAAACAACTGCTTGGGGGCGGCAGCCTGTATGAAAAGAGGAGACGTTTTAGGACACACAGAACAAGTTTAGTTTTTGGCTAAATTAGGGTGAAACTTATGCAGGCTTTGGATGAAAGTAACAACAGGTGCATTAAAATTGGACCTTTGGTGCCAGCTAGTGCCTTCACACCGTAACCCCTCTGAGGTATTGTGGAAGAGTGCAGGGGTGGACCCTGCTGTCAAATATTACAATGATATGAATCTGGTACACGCGTCAGTGCACCCAAATATTGGGCCTTTGGTGCCAGCTAGTGCCTTCACACCATAACCCCTCTGAGATATTGTGGAAGAGTGCAGGGGTGGACCCTGCCATCAAATATTACAATGATATGAATCTGGTCAGGCCCAGATTAAGATCTCTATGAATATTTTGGTGGGCTTTTTTTGTAATTTGAATGAAATTTTTTGTTTGTTTATTTAATAGTGCAGATACGGGTATATCTAACCAGACAGATACTGTGCGATTAATTTTTCATTCAGATTTCAATCATTTAACCCTTTCGCTGCTGAGCCATTTCACGCCTCTGTGCTGAGCTCATTTTTACCAGTTTCGCTCATCATGTTTAAACGCGTTTTAAAGCCTTATTTTAATATATGACCCAGACATATTATAGATCGTTCTTTCCGGCAGACTCGGCAGATTCATAATATATCATTATTATATGTATACGTCATGTCCTGTCTGAATATTATAACAAAAAATGCAATAACATTTTATTTTTCAATAATTTACAATGTGTAAAGTGTTTTTTTCACATTTTAACATGCGAGCATTTGCGGTTATATTTTCTATGGGGTGCGCTTGTTAAAAAAATTTGAAATGGTGACTCGTTACATTTTTTTGGGGGAAAATTTCGCTTTTTTTAACAAACGCACCGCATACAAAAATCGTTCATTTTTTTTTGTCTTTTTTTTCCTTTAATTTTTACATGGTCATGTTTTGTATCGTTGGAAAGGCCATGCTCTAGGCAATACCAAACATTAACCCCTAGCTGCCACGAATCGGGAAATAGGGGTTCCAATGAACCCCCATCTCCACCATTGGTGGCAGTTAGGGGTTAACTCCAGGACTGGCGTCAGGAGGCATTCCCGGAAGTTTGGCCTACATCCAAGATGTCGGCCAGCTCCGGGAGAGGATCACGATTCAGGGCTTTTTGGCGCCGAATCACGATCCGGCACCCAAGGGGTTAAAGGCAGGCACGGTTTGGAAGGGCAGACTGTGCCCTTCCAAACCGTGCCTGCCTTCAGCCTATGATCCCCCGCGATCGGGAGGGAGAGAGGTCCGAAGTACCTCCACCCTCCCTTTCAGGCGCCTCCTCCGCACATGTGGGGGGGCGACTGAAATAGATGTCATCGCAGGTTTTTGATGTAACAATTCGTAACAGTGGATTGTACCATCACCCATCACCTCCACACTTGTTGGTGACATGAGAAATGTGATGGTTAGTTAGTGCAGCATCATTGTTTACTTCATAATTGAAAAGTGAAAAATCTGACTGTTGGAAAGAAAAAGTAAGTATTTATTGTTTTATTTTGTTTACTTAAAACCTGGTCATGTTTGGTATCATTGGGAAGGCCATACTCTGACCTTTCCAGTGATACCTCACTTGACCATGTAGCTGCTATGGAGTTGGAGATATAGGGGTCCAAATGCAGACATAATTATCCTTTCTCTGGGCCTATTCTGAGGTATGGGCCTGGAGCTGCTGCTCCATCTACCCCTATGTTAATCCAGCCCTGAATCTGGTACACGCGTCAGTGCATCCAAATATTGGGCCTTTGGTGCCACCTAGTGCCTTCACACCGTAACCCCTCTGAGGTATTGTGGAAGAGTGCAGGGGTGGACCCTGCCGTCAAATATTACAATGATATGAATCTGGTACACGCGTCAGTGCACCCAAATATTGGGCCTTTGGTGCCAGCTAGTGCCTTCACACCGTAACCCCTCTGAGGTATTCTGGAAGAGTGCAGGGGTGGACCCTGCCGTCAAATATTACAATGATATGAATCTGGTCAGGCCCAGATTAAGATCTCTATGAATATTTTGGTGGGCTTTTTTGTAATTTGAATGAATTTTTTTGTTTGTTTATTTAATAGTGCAGATACGGGTATATCTAACCAGACAGATACTGTGCGATTAATTTTTCATTCAGATTTCAATCATTTAACCCTTTCGCTGCTGAGCCATTTCACGCCTCTGTGCTGAGCTCATTTTTACCAGTTTCGCTCATCATGTTTAAACGCGTTTTGAAGCCTTATTTTAATATATGACCCAGACATATTATAGATCGTTCTTTCCGGCAGACTCGGCAGATTCATAATATATCATTATTATATGTATACGTCATGTCCTGTCTGAATATTATAACAAAAAATGCAATAACATTTTATTTTTCAATAATTTACAATGTGTAAAGTGTTTTTTTTCACATTTTAACATGCGAGCATTTGCGGTTATATTTTCTATGGGGTGCGCTTGTTAAAAAAATTTGAAATGGTGACTCGTTACATTTTTTGGGGGAAAATTTCGCTTTTTTTAACAAACGCACCGCATACAAAAATCGTTCATTTTTTTTTGTCTTTTTTTTCCTTTAATTTTTACATGGTCATGTTTTGTATCGTTGGAAAGGCCATGCTCTAGGCAATACCAAACATTAACCCCTAGCTGCCACGAATCGGGAAATAGGGGTTCCAATGAACCCCCATCTCCACCATTGGTGGCAGTTAGGGGTTAACTCCAGGACTGGCGTCAGGAGGCATTCCGGAAGTTTGGCCTACATCCAAGATGTCGGCCAGCTCCGGGAGAGGATCACGATTCAGGGCTTTTTGGCGCCGAATCACGATCCGGCACCCAAGGGGTTAAAGGCAGGCACGGTTTGGAAGGGCAGACTGTGCCCTTCCAAACCGTGCCTGCCTTCAGCCTCTGATCCCCCGCGATCGGGAGGGAGAGAGGTCCGAAGTACCTCCACCCTCCCTTTCAGGCGCCTCCTCCGCACATGTGGGGGGGCGACTGAAATAGATGTCATCGCAGGTTTTTGATGTAACAATTCGTAACAGTGGATTGTACCATCACCCATCACCTCCACACTTGTTGGTGACATGAGAAATGTGATGGTTAGTTAGTGCAGCATCATTGTTTACTTCATAATTGAAAAGTGAAAAATCTGACTGTTGGAAAGAAAAAGTAAGTATTTATTGTTTTATTTTGTTTACTTAAAACCTGGTCATGTTTGGTATCATTGGGAAGGCCATACTCTGACCTTTCCAGTGATACCTCACTTGACCATGTAGCTGCTATGGAGTTGGAGATATAGGGGTCCAAATGCAGACATAATTATCCTTTCTCTGGGCCTATTCTGAGGTATGGGCCTGGAGCTGCTGCTCCATCTACCCCTATGTTAATCCAGCCCTGAATCTGGTACACGCGTCAGTGCATCCAAATATTGGGCCTTGGTGCCACCTAGTGCCTTCACACCGTAACCCCTCTGAGGTATTGTGGAAGAGTGCAGGGGTGGACCCTGCCGTCAAATATTACAATGATATGAATCTGGTACACGCGTCAGTGCACCCAAATATTGGGCCTTTGGTGCCAGCTAGTGCCTTCACACCGTAACCCCTCTGAGGTATTCTGGAAGAGTGCAGGGGTGGACCCTGCCGTCAAATATTACAATGATATGAATCTGGTCAGGCCCAGATTAAGATCTCTATGAATATTTTGGTGGGCTTTTTTTGTAATTTGAATGAAATTTTTTGTTTGTTTATTTAATAGTGTAGATACGGGTATATCTAACCAGACAGATACTGTGTGATTAATTTTTCATTCAGATTTCAATCATTTAACCCTTTCGCTGCTGAGCCATTTCACACCTCGGTGCTGAGCTAATTTTTACCGGTTTCACTCATCATGTTTAAACGCGTTTTGAAGCCTTATTTTAATATTTTTAATATAAATTATGGAAGAGTGCAGTGGTGGATGTTTTGGGAATGCAGAAGAGATCCCCGATCTATTCAGTTACATCAGCATCAGGGGAGTGATAGCTGCTGATCCAGGACTGATTCATTTTTATAAATGTCAGCCGGTCTACACAGAGTCGGTGGACAGACGCTCTCTTGTCTGTGACAAAACCTCCAGCGGCACTGAACGTCCTTTCAGAGAGCACGCTGGATGAAGGGCAACCTAGTAGCTGCATAGCATATTGGCTAAGTTCTGGCCAGTGATCCAATCTCAACACCCAGTAAGCCAGTGGATCATCTGCTGCAAAGGTATCCAGGTCTACCCTTGCCCCTAGGTAGTCCTGCACCATATGGTGAAGACACTGGCAATGGGTGCCTACATTTGACGTCCCTGGGCGTCGTGGACTAAAAAAATTGGAAAAGGCATCAGTCAAGCGGCCCCCTTCACCGCTCTTCCTATGATCAACTTCAGCCTCAGAAGTAGGGATGAGCTGTTCGGTTCGGACGGTTCGGAGTTCGTATCGAACATAGCCTGTTCGTTTGTTCGCGAACTCCGAACATTTCCGGGTGTTCGCCGCGTGTTCGCCCACAATGGACCACAATGCACTTTCCCACTGGCCTGAAGCTCGTAATTGGCTACAGCCTTGCACCTGACCACAGGCATGGTGCAAGACAGGTTCAACACTATGCCAATCACGGCTCAAAGACCTGATTGGGCAAAATTTGCCCAATCATGGGCTCACAGAGCTAAGTCCCGCAGCACACTATATAAGGTTTCCACGCAGCACTTCTGCAAACATTTGAAAGTAGATTTCAGAGGAGATAGTTGTTCTGTGTTCTTACTGCCGGTCTGCCACGCTACTGGGGGGGTCTGGGGGGGTCTCATTTCTACCAAATATCTGGGACTTGAGGTGATCTGTGTCTTGTCACTGCCAGCAAGTATTTTGGGGACACAAATTTCTACAAAACATTTGGGAATTGAGGTGATCTGTGTCTTGTCACTGCCAGCAAGTATTTTGGGGGTCACAAATTTCTACAAAATATTTGGGAATTGAGGTGATCTGTGTCTTGTCACTGCCAGCAAGTATTTTGGGGGTCACAAATTTCTACAAAACATTTGGGAATTGAGGTGATCTGTGTCTTGTCACTGCCAGCAAGTATTTTGGGGGTCACAAATTTCTACAAAATATTTGGGAATTGAGGTGATCTGTCTCTTGTCACACAGCCAGTACCACCCAATATTTGGGGTCACAAATTTCTACAAAACATTTGAGAATTTAGGTGATTTGTGTCTTGTCACTGCCAGCATAGTATTTTTGGGGTCACAAATTTCCACAAAACATTTGGGAATTGAGGTGATCTGTGTCTTGTCACACAGCCATTACCACGCAGTATTTTTGGGTCACTAATTTTTACAAAATATCTGGGAATTGAGGTGATCTGTCTCTTGCCACTGAAAGCAAGTATTTTGGGGTCACTAATTTCTACAAAACATTTGGGAATTGAGGTGATCTGTGTCTTGTCACTGCCAGCAAGTATTTTGGGGGTCACAAATTTCTACAAAATATTTGGGAATTGAGGTGATCTGTGTCTTGTCACACAGCCAGTACCACGCAGTATTTTGGGGTCACAAATTTCTACAAAACATTTGAGAATTGAGGTGATCTGTGTCTTGTGTACTGCCAGCAAGTATTTTTGGGGTCACAAATTTCCACAACACATTTGGGAATTGAGGTGATCTGTCTCTTGTCACACAGCCAGTACCACGCAGTATATTGGGGGGTCACAAATTTCTACAAACCATTTGGGAATTGAGGTGATCTATGTCTTGTCACTGCCAGCAAGTATTTTTGGGGTCACAAATTTCCACAAAACATTTGGGAATTGAGGGGATCTGTGTCTTGTCACACAGCCAGTACCACGCAGTATTTTGGGGTCAAAAATTTCTACAAAACATTTGAGAATTGAGGTGATCTGTGTCTTGTCACTGCCAGCAAGTATTTTGGGGGTCGCTAATTTCTACAAAACATTTTGGAATTGAGGTGATCTGTGTCTTGTCACACAGCCAGTGCCACGCAGTATTTTGGGGGTCACAAATTTCTACAAAATATTTGGGAATTGAGGTGATCTGTGTCTTGTGACTCACTGATAGTACCACGCAGTATTTTGGGAGGGTCACAAATTTTTACAAAATATCTGGGAATTGAGGTGATCTATGTCTTGTCACTGCCAGCAAGTATTTTGGGGGTCACTAATTTCTACAAAACATTTGGGAATTTAGGTGATCTGTCTCTTGTCACTGCCATGTAGTATTTTGGGGGGTCACAAATTTCTACAAAATATTTGGGAATTGAGGTGATCTGTGTCTTGTCACACAGCCAGTACCACGCAGTATTTTGGGGGTCACAAATCTCTACAAAACATTTGGGAATTGAGGTGATCTGTGTCTTGTCACTGCCAGCAAGTATTTTGGGGTCACAGATTTCTACAAAATATTTGAGAATTGTTATAATCCGTGTGTTCTCACTGGCTGCCACCCATCAGGGGGGTCTCACTGATTTATAGGAGGTTTCTGAGATTTATAATCTGCTGCTTCTCACTGCCACCCATCAGGGGGTTCCACATACTTCTAGCAGATTTATGCGAATTGTAATTTGTGTTTTCTCACTGCCACCCATCAGGGGGTCCCACATACATCTAGCAGATTTATGTGAATTGTAATCTGTGGCTTCTCACTGCCACCCATCAGGGGGTCTCACTGATTTATAGGAGGTTTCTGAGATTTGTAATCTGTGGCTTCTCACTGCACCCATCAGGGGGTCCCACATACTTCTAGCAGATTTATGCGAATTGTAATCTGTGGCTTCTCACTGCCACCCATCAGGGGGTATCACTGATTTATAGGAGGTTTCTGAGATTTGTAATCTGTGGCATCTCACTGCCACCCATCAGGGGGTCTCACTGATTTAAAGGAGGTTTCTGAGATTTGTAATCTGTGGCTTCTCACTGCCACCCATCAGGGGGTCACACTGATTTAAAGGAGGTTTATGAGACTTGTAATCTGTGGCTTCTCACTGCCACCCATCAGGGGGTCACACTGATTTATAGGAGGGAAGTGTAATCTGTGTCTTGTCACTGGCTGCCAGCTATCAGGGTGTCTCACTGAGTTATACCAGAGTTCTGTAAATCTTTAATCTTTATACCAGAATTGATTCAGAGTTCTGTATATATATAATCTATATATCACTCACCATGTCTGAAAGAACAAAAAGGACAGGCAGACGCTCCCAGACACAGATAAGAGGGCAAGCAGCCCCTGTGTCGGGAGGCCGTGCCTCTGGTCATGGTGGACGTGGTACATCCTCTGCAGGGGCATGCTTGTCCTTTATAAATGGTGCTGGCCATCTTCTTAACCTGCAGCAACATACAGAGGATTTGGTGGATTGGCTAGCCAGGCCATCCTCAGAGTCCTCTGCCAAACAGGCTTCTAGTGCTTTACAGTCCACCTCAGCTGCCAAAGCATCTAATGCAGCCTCCATGTCCACAGCTACTCCTGCCGTAGCCTCGCTATCACACACGGAGGAGTCAGCTGAATTGTTTGACTACAATGACAGTGACATGCTGCTTGAGGATGCGCAGCAAGTACAGTGCTCTGATTCAATCTCTGAGGTTGAGGAAGGGAGTATAATCAACCTAGAGGAAGGGGGTGCCAGTGATGACACACAAATAACTGGCACTCATGTTGCCCCAGCAGCTGCAGCATACTGCCAAGTTGGCTCCAGTGACGAGGAGATAGGGGGTGAAGATGACATTGATGATGAGGTCACTGACTCCACCTGGGTGCCAGATCGAACAGAGGAATCAAGGGAGGGGGAGGAGGAGGAGGAGGCACAGCAAACATGAGGCACAACATCCTCTATGACCAACCGTAGCACTAGCCAGTCCAAGGCATCAGATGTCAGAGCTGCTCCGGTGCAGAGCGCTGTAGTCTCAAAGCACACATGCAGGAACTCTGCTGTCTGGGAGTTCTTTAAGAAATATGCAGCAGACCCCACCGTTGCTATTTGTAATCTATGTCAGATGAGGCTTAAGCGTGGGAAAGACACCGGACACTTGGGTACCACGTGCTTGAGGCGACATATGACCTCCTGCCACACATCCCGTTTGCACAAAACTTTGCGTAGGTCCTCCTCCTCCTCATCTGTCTCTACCCCCACTGAATGTCCTGCCATGTCATTGCCTACAACCTCCACTGACAGGGATGATGCCACAGTAATGGATGTACCAGGTCCTTCCTCACAATGTGACAGCATCCCATCAGCTGAAGATTTACGCAGTCAGATTACGTTGCCGCAGCTGCTGCAGCGTAAGAAAAAATATAGTCCCAACCATCCCCAAGCACAGCATCTAAATGCCAGCTTAGCAAAATTACTTGCATTGCAGCTGCTGCCTTTCCAGCTGGTGGACTCTGCTCCCTTCCGTGAATTTGCTGAATGTGCTGTACCACAGTGGCAGGTTCCAAAACGCCATTACTTTTCACGCAAAGCCATTCCAGCACTATACCAACACGTGGAACACAATGTTATCGAGTCATTGGGAAAGGCAGTCAGCAGCAAGGTGCATGTGATTTTAGACACGTGGTCCAGAAAGCATGGACAGGTTCATTACATTTCCTTCACGGCACACTGGGTAACTCTGATTGCAGCTGGGAGGGATCCAAGATGGGGCTCTGTGTTGGAGCTTGTTCATCCACCATGCCTCCAGAAAGCTGCTTGTATGAGGTATGTCTGCTCCACCACCACCACCTCTCCCTCTTCCTCCTCCTCCTTCTGTGTCTCTGGCGAAGTGGCAGTTAAACCGACGCCTGACAGGGTCTACGCAATGGCTCAAGCAAAAAGTAGCCATACTGTGCTTGAGCTGGTTTGTTTAGGGGACAGGAGCAACACCGGGCCAGAAATTCTGTCAGCTCTGCAGGGCCAGGTGCA
The DNA here is from genome assembly GCA_009667805.1 of Leptobrachium leishanense. NCBI lineage: Eukaryota > Metazoa > Chordata > Amphibia > Anura > Megophryidae > Leptobrachium > Leptobrachium leishanense. The sequence goes on from CM019072.1 coordinate 55,159,265, forward strand.
GAGATGGTTACACCACGCCAGCTTGAGCTGGGAATGATCGTCTGTGATAATGGCAGCAACCTTCTCTCCGTCCTATGCAAGGGTAAATTGACGCATGTACCATGCCTAGCACACGTCCTAAATCTAGTGGTACAGCGTTTCCTAACCAAGTACCCAGGGCTGGCAGAGCTTCTCAGCCAGGCCAGAAAAGTCTGCAGCCACTTCAGACGGTCATTCCCAGCAAGCGTTCGCCTGGCAGAAATTCAAAGAGAATTCCACCTTCCCACAAACCGTCTGATCTGTGACATGCCAACCAGTTGGAACTCGACATTAGCAATGCTGCAGCGTCTGCACAAGCAGCAGAGGGCCATCAATGAGTACCTGTGTGAGTATGGCACAAGGACAGGTTCAGGTCAACTTGGGTTTTTTTCCCCCCCGCAGTGGCTGATGATCAAGGATGCATGCACTGTACTGTCACCATTTGAGGAGGCAATGGGGATGGTGAGCAGGGACAGTGCATGCATCAGTGACACAATTCCTCTAGTGTTCCTGCTGGAGCACACTCTGCGTGGAATTATAGATGTGGCTCTAGAGGCAGAGCAGCGGGAGGAAGAGGAGGCCTTCCCTAGCTCTCAAGGCCCCAGTCTTTCCGCAGACAGCATTCCAGCAGGTCCTACTCAGATCAGACAGGAGGAGGATGAGGAATATTTAAGTTGTGGGGGCATTGAAGGTGGGGATTCCTCAAGGGAGGGTTTCGGGTGCCCAGAAACACAAGGGCTAGTGCGTGGCTGGGAGGAGGAAGTGCACAATGGGGTCATCCTCATTGACCAGGAAGACTCGGAAGCTAATGCCACCTCCAACCTATGCTGCATGGGCTCCCTAATAATGCAAAGCCTGCTAAAGGACCCCAGGATTCATGCTATCAAGGAGAGGGATCATTACTGGTTGGCAACCCTTCTTGATCCACGATACAAGGGTAAAGTTGCAGAGCTCATCCTGCCCGCACAGAGGGAGCACAGGATGAAAAAACTTGAGGACGCTCTAACGTGACACTTGTGAAACACCATTCCAGGCACTGGTAGGTTACCAAGTGATGACACACGTGCTTCTGAGGCTGCGGATAATCAGAGGAATAGTGGTGAAGGCCAGGGCCGCTTGACTGATGCATTTTTTTATTTTTTTAGTCCACGACGCCCAGGGATGTCAAATGTAGGCACCCATTGCCAGCGTCTTCACCATATGGTGAAGGACTACCTAGGGGCAAGGGCAGACCTGGATACCTTTCCAGCAGATGATCCACTGGCTTACTGGGTGTTAAGATTGGATCACTGGCCAGAACTTAGCCAAAATGCTATGCAGCTACTAGGTTGCCCTTCATCTAGCATGCTTTCTGAAAGGACGTTCAGTGCCGCTGGGGGTTTTGTCACAGACAAAAAAGAGTGCGTCTGTCCACCGACTCTGTAAACCAGCTGACATTTATAAAACTGAATCAGTCCTGGATCAGCAGCTATCAATCCCCTGATGCTGAAGTAACGGAATAGATCGGGATGTCTTCTGCATTCACAAAACCTCCAGCAGTGAACTCTTCCACAATACCACAACAGGCTTACGGTGTGAAGGCACTTGCTGCCATGAAAGGCACAATATTTGGCTGCACTGACGCCTGTGCCACATTTATATCATTTTAATTTTTTGAACCGCAGGGTCCAACCCTGCACTCTTCCACAATACTACAGAGGGGTTACTGTATGATAGTACTTGCTGTCCTGGCAGTCTGGCACCAAAAGCACAATATCTGGATGCACTGACGCCCATTACCAGATGCATATCTTTTTAATATAGGACCGCAAGGTCCACCCCTGCATTCTTCCACAATACTACAGAGGGGTTACTGTATGATAGTACTTCCTGGCCTGGCAGTCTGGCACCAAAAGCACAATATCTAGGTACACTGACGCCCATTTCCAGATTCATATCTTTTTAATATAGGACCACATGGTCCACCCCTGCATTCTTCCACAATACCACAGAGGGGTTACTGTATGAATGCACTTGCTGGCCTGGCAGTCTGGCACCAAAAGCACAATATCTGGGTGCACTGACGCCTTGATCAGATTCATATCTTTTTAATATAGGACCGCAAGGTCCACCCCTGCATTCTTCCACAATACTACAGAGGGGTTACTGTATGATGATACTTGCTGGCCTGTCAGTCTGGCACCAAAAGCACAATATCTGGGTGCACTGACGCCCATTACCAGATGCTTATCTTTTTAATATAGGACCGCAAGGTCCACCCCTGCATTCTTCCACAATACTACAGAGGGATTACTGTATGATAGTACTTGCTGGCCTGGCACCAAAAGCACAATATCTGGGTGCACTGACGCCTTTACCAGATGCATATCTTTTTAATATAGGACCACAAGGTCCACCCCTGCATTCTTCCACAATACTACAGAGGGGTTACTGTATGATAGTACTTGCTGGCCTGGCAGTCTGGCACCAAAAGCACCATATCTTTTTTTTTTTTTTTTTTTGTATTCAAAATTTTTTATTTTGAAAAAAAAAAAAAGTCAGCGGTACAATCAGACAGTTAAAATAAATGAAAGCAATAACGCGGGATAAGCATACAATTAGTCAGCAAGTAAGAAAACAAAAATCAAACAACAAAGAGGGGGGGACATTCCAAAAAGTGCTCCAGAGAGGGGAAAGAGAGGAGAAAAAAAAAAAAAAAAAAGGGCGGCAAGGCCAAATGTGACTGTCCTGGCTCACTCCTAAAATAGGAGGCCATGGAGACGAAAAGCACCATATCTGGGTGCACTGACGCCCATTACCAGATTCATATATTTTTAATATAGGACCACATGGTCCACCCCTGCATTCTTCCACAATACCACAGAGGGGTTACTGTATGAATGCACTTGCTGGCCTGGCACCAAAAGCACAATATCTGGGTGCACCGACACCTTTAACAGATGCATATCTTTTTAATATAGGACCGCAAGGTCCACCCCTGCATTCTTCCACAATACTAAAGAGTGGTTACTGTATGATAGTACTTGCAGGTCAGGCACCAAAAGCACAATATTTGGGTGCACTGCCACTGACGCCTGTATCAGATTCATATCCTCAGAGGGGTTACGGTGTGACGGCACTGTTGCCGACGCTAAAGGCCCAATTTTAAAGCACCTATTGTTACTTTCATCCAAAGCCTGCATAAGTTTCACAATAATTTAGCCAAAAAATCACTAAACGTTTTCTACGTGTCCGAAAATGTCTCCTCTTTTCATACAGACTGCCGCCCCAAGCAGTTGTTTATGGATAGATTAAAGGAAAAGCATTTACCGTCTTTTGAAATGTAATTTTTTTGTTTTTAAGTGTTTCTATACATCCTAGAAATCCGCCACTTCATGGGCAGGTTATGGGGACCTCCTAGGCACGATATTTGAAGGAATTTTTCGTTTTTATTTTTAACCCTTATTTCATGGAAAACTTACTGTCCCTTTAAAAACGTTTTTTTTTTACTTTTTGTCCTTGTTTCCTGTCCCCCAGGGCACTACCCAGACCCCCATACACCTTTTATGGCAAATATCTAGCATATATGCCCTCTTGGAAGGCACTCTAAAAATTGAATTTTCAGCCCCATTGACTTGTATTGAGTTCGAGTTCAGATTCGAACATTTGGAAAGTTCGGGTGCGAATACAAACCGAACTCGGGGGTGTTCGGCTCATCCCTACTCAGAAGCACCTGTGTCAGCACTTGGTGAGCTACCAGTGCCTGGAAAGGTGTTACACAAGTGTCACTTTAGAGCATCCTCAAGTTGTTTCATCCTGTCCTCCCTCTGTGAGGGCAGGATGTGCTCTGCAACCTTAACCTTGTATTGTGGATCAAGAAGGGTTGCCAACCAGTAATGATCCCTCTCCTTGATAGCACGAATCCTGGGGTCCTTTAGCAGGCTTTGCAGGATAAGGGAGCCCATGCAGCGTAGGTTGGAGATGGCATTAGCTTCCGAGTGTTCCTGGTCAGTGGTCACTGAGGATGACCGTGTCGTACACTTCCTCCTCCCAGCCACGTACTAGTCCTTGGGTTTCTGGGAACACAAAACCCTCCCTTGAGGAATCCTCACCTTTTAATGCCCCCATAACCTAAATATTCCTCCTCCTTATCCTCCTCATCCTCCTCCTGTCTAATCTGAGGACCCGCAGGAATGCTGTCTGCGTAAAGACTAGGGCCTTGAGAGCTAGGGAAGTCCTCCTCTTCCTCCCGCTGCTCTGCCTCTAGTGCCACATCTATAATTCCCCGCAGAGTGCGGTCCAACATGAACACTAAAGGAATTGTGTCACTGATGCATGCACTGTCCCTGCTCATCATCCTTGTTGCCTCCTCAAATGGTGACAGTACAGTGCATGCATCCTTGATCATCTGCCACTGTGGGGGGGGGGGAAGACAAGTTGACCTGAACCTGTCCTTGTGCCATACTCACACAGGTACTCATTGATGGCCCTCTGCTGCTTGTGCAGATGCCGCAGCATTGCCAATGTTGAGTTCCACCTGGTGGGCATACCACAGATCAAACGGTTTGTGGGAAGATGGAATTCTCTTTGAATTTCTGCCAGGCGAACACTTGCTGGGAATGACCATCTGAAGTGGCTGCAGACTTTTCTGGCCTGGCTGAGAAGCTGTGCCAGCCCTGGGTAACTGGTTAGGAAACGCTGTACCACCAGATTTAGGACATGTGCTAGGCATGGTACATGCATCAACTTACCCAGGCATAGGGCGGAGAGAAGGTTGCTGCCATTATCACAGACGACCATTCCCAGCTCAAGCTGGCGTGGTGTTAACCATCTCTGCACCTGCCCCTGCAGAGCTGACAGAATATCTGGCCCGGTGTGGCTCCTGTCCCCTAAATAATCCAGCTCAAGCACAGTATGGCATATTTTTCCTTGAGCCATTGCGTAGCCCCTGCCACGCGTCGGTTTAACTGCCACTTCGCCAGAGACAGAGAAGGAGGAGGATGAGAAAGAGGAAGAGGTGGTGGAGCAGACAGACCTCATATAAACAGCTTTCTGGAGGTGTGGTGGATGAACAAGCTCCAGCACAGAGCCCCATCCTGGATCCCTCCCAGCTGCAAGCAGAGTTACCCAGTGTGCCATGAAGGAAATGTAGCGGCCCTGTCCATGCTTGCTGGACCACGTACCTTAAGTAATGTGCACCTTGCTGCTGATTGCCTTTCCCAATGACTCCATAGCATTGTCTTCCACATGCTGGTATAGTGCTGGAATGGCCTTCCGTGAAAAGAAGTGGCATTTTGGAACCTGCCACTGTGATACAGCACATTTGGCAAATTCATGGAAGGAGGCAGAGTCCACCAGCTGGAAAGGCAGCAGCTGTAATGCGAGTACTTTTGCCAAGCTGGCATTTAGACGCTGTGCAAGGGGATGGTTGGAACTATATTTTTTCTTACGCTGCAGGGCTGGGGCAATGAAATCTGACTGCATAAATCTGCAGCTGATGGGATGCTGTCACATTCTGAGGAAGGACCTGGTACACCCATTACTATAACATCATCCTTGTCAGTGGAGGTTGTAGACATGGCATGACATATAGTGGAGGTAGAGACAGATGAGAACCGATGTGAAGAGTTGTGCCAACAGGATGCATGACAGGTGGTCATATGTCGCTTCAAGCATGTGTATCCAAGCGGCTGATGCTTCTCCCACGCTTGATCCTCTTCAGACATAGCTTACAAATAGTAATGCTGCGGTCTGCTGCACATGTCGTGAAGAGCTCCCAAACAGCAGAGTTCCTGGTTCCTGGCAGAGGATGAGGAGGATGAGGATGGCCTGGTTAGCCAATCCTGCAAATCCTCTGTATGTTGCTGCTGCTTAAGAAGGCCAGTACCAGTTAGAAAGGAGAAGCGTGCCCCTGCAGAGGATGCACCATATCCACGACGACCAGGGGCGCAGCCTTCTGACACAGAGGCTGCTTGCCCTCTTATCTGTGTCTGGGAGCTTCTGCCTGTCCTTTTTGGTCTTACTGACATGGTGAGTGATATATAGATTAAAGATATACAGAACACAGAACTCTGTTAGAAAGATTGGAGATATTCAGAACTCTGATTCAACTTTGGTATATAGATTGGAGATATTCAGAACTCTGATTCAACTCTGGTATAAAGATTGGAGATATGCAGAACTCTGATTCAACTGTGTTATCGAGATTAAAGATATTCAGAACTCTGCTATAAGTCAGCGATTTCACTGATATCTTCCCTGCAAGGCTGCCAATGTCCTCTACTCTCTCTCTGATTGACGTTCTCTCCTGCAGGCTGCAACACCCTGATAGCTGGCAGGCAAGACACAGATTCAAATTCCCAGAACTCTGGTATAAGTCAGTGATACACCCTGATAGCTGTCAGTGCCAAGACACAGATTCAAATTCACAGAACTCTGGTATAACTCAGTGATACACTCTGATAGCTGGTAAGACACAGATTCAAATTTCAAGAACCCTGGTATAAGTCAGTGATACACCCTGATAGCTGGCAGTGGCAAGACACAGATTCAAATGTCCAGAACTCTGGTATAAGTCAGTGATGCACTCTGATAGCTGGCAAGGCACAGATTCAAATTTCCAGAACTCTGGTATAAGTCAGTGATACACCCTGATAGCTGGCAAGGCACAGATTCAAATTTCCAGAATTCTGGTATAAGTCAGTGATACACCCTGATAGCTGGCAGTGGCAAGACACAGATTCAAATTTCCAGAACTCTGGTATAAGTCAGTGACACACCCTGATAGCTGGCAGTGCCAAGACACAGATTCCAATTTCCAGAACTCTGGTATAAGTCAGTGATACACCCTGATAGCTGGCAAGGCACAGAGTCAAATTTCCAGAACTCTGGTATAAGTCAGTGATACACCCTGATGGCTGGCAAGACACAGATTCAAATTTCCAGAACTCTGGTATAAGTCAGTGATACACCTTGATAGCTGGCAGTGCCAAGACACAGATTTGAATTACCAGAACTCTGGTATAAGTCATTGATACACCCTGAAAGCTGGCAAGACACAGATTCAAATTTCCAGAACTCTGGTATAAGTCAGTGATACACCCTGATAGCTGGCAAGACACAGATTCAAATTTCCAGAACTCTGGTATAAATCAGTGATACACCCTGATAGCTGGCAGTGCCAAGACACAGATTCAAATTTCCAGACCTCTGGTATAAGTCAGTGATACACCCTGATAGCAGACAGTGCCAAGACACAGATTCAAATTTCCAGAACTCTGGTATATGTCAGTGATACACCCTGATAGTGTCACGTCTCGGCCTTGCCCCCTGCTGGTGGTAGCAGGGATTCCTGTTGTTTTGTTTTCAGCCTGCAGGCCATCTGTTGGGCTAATTGGTCTGCGGTCACATGACCTGTTCTGCCCTATAAGTACGACCAGGATTCCCCTTGATCCTGGGACCAGGATAGTCTTTCTTGCCTAGTCCCTGTATGCTGGTTTACTTTGATTTGCTGTGTATGACCTCTGGCTCATGTATTTAGGATCCTCTCTTGTCTGACCCCTCTAGTTATGATATTCCGTGTATGACCTTTGGCTCTTGTATTTGGATCTCTCTTCTGTCTGTCCCCTGTACTGTACCGTGCTTAGGAATCTGTATGCCTGCATTCATCGTATGTCTGGTTTATGTTTTGTTCGTCTTGCAGGCCTAGCCTAGTTAGTATTTCGAGACCACCTTTCAAGGATCTCAGTCAGGGCTTAGGGATCTTTCTAGTTTCTGTTAATATCTTGGTTTGTTCCCTGGAATCTGTATGCCTGCATTCATCGTAATGTCTGGTTTATGTTTTGTTCGTCTTGCAGGCCTAGCCTAGTTAGTATCTCGAGACCACCTTTCAAGGATCTCAGTCAGGGCTTAGGGATCTTTCTAGTTTCTGTTAATATCTTGGTTTGTTCCCTGGAAGCTGTATACCTGTCCTTAAGGCTTCATCTCTGCAGATTGGGGCTCCCCCTCACCCTATAGGGGGCTCCCCGTTACATTATCCTGGTCCCAGAATAGAAGCTGGCAGGTATGTCTCATATGTATGAAGCTGTATTGAACTTGGTGCTTGCTATGCTGAAAGAGCTGCAGAGGTTAATGGAGGCTCTGAGCCTATCACCTGCTGCAGCTAACGATGCAGCACCACCCTGCACTACTTGCAAATCCATGTATGAGAAGGAAAGACGCAGGTTGTATGGTCTCTGTTTTTATTGTGCAGATCCAAATCACACTATTGAGCATTGTGTATTAAAACCTGTTAAGCAATGGCAGGGGAACCATATATTCAGGTATCGCTATGGAGGTACTGGTGTGTCCTCCATAGGCATCCAGACTGGCAGAATAGCCACCTCAAATCTGGTGAATCATGGGATCACTATGCCTCGTCTCCCAGTGAGGTTTCAGTGTCTCCGGTTGGGAATGCTAAGCCAGCCATGTCTGTATCCACTAGTACGCTGCCAGCCATGTCTGTATCCACTGGCACGCTGCCAGCCATGTCTGTATCCACTGGCACGCTACCAGCTATGTCTGTATCCACTGGCACGCTGCCAGCCATGTCTATATCCACTGGAACACTGCCAGCCAGGTCCATATCCACTGGCACGCTGCCAGCTATGCCTGTTCCCACTGGCAGTGAAATGCCAGCCATGTCTGTATCTACTGACACGATGCCAGTCATGTCTGCTTCCCCTGGCACGATGCCAGCCATGTCTGCTTCCCTGGCACGATGCCAGCCATGTCTGTATCCACTGGCACGATGCCAGCCATGTCTGTATCCACTGGCATGCTGCCAGCCATGTCTGTATCTACTGGCACGCTGCCAGCCATGCCTGTTCTCACTGGTAATGAAAAGCCAGCCATGTCTGTTCCCGCTGGCAATGAAATGCCAGCCATATCTGTATCTATTGGCACGATGCCAGCCATGTCTGTATCTACTGGCACGATGCCAGCCATGTCTGTATCTACTGGCACGATGCCAGCCATGTCTGTATCCACCGGCACGATGCCAGCCATGTCTGTATCCACTGGCATGATGCCAGCCATGTCTGTATCCACTGGCACGCTGCCAGCCATGCCTGTTCTCACTGGTAATGAAAAGCCAGCCATGCCTGTTCCCACTGGCAATGAAATGCCAGCCATGTCTGTATCTACTGGCACGAAGCCAGCCATGTCTGTATCCACTGGCACGCTGCCAGCCATGCCTGTTCTCACTGGTAATGAAAAGCCGGCCATGCCTGTTCCCACTGGCAATGAAATGCCAGCCATGTCTGTATCCACTGGCACGCTGCCAGCCATGCCTGTTCTCACTGGTAATGAAAAGCCAGCCATGCCTGTTCCCACTGGCAATGAAATGCCAGCCATGTCTGTATCTATTGGCACGATGCCAGCCATGTCTGTATCTACTGGCACGATGCCAGCCATGTCTGTTCTTACTGGTAATGAAATGCCAGCCATGTCTGTAGCTACTGGCACGAAACCAGCCATGTCTGTTCCCACTGGCAATGAAAAGCCAGCCATGTCCGCTTCCCCTGGCAAAAAGCCAGCCATGTCTGTATCTACTGGCATGAAGCCAGCCATGTCTGTATCTACTGGCGTGAAGCCAGCCATGTCTGTATCTACTGGCACGAACCCAGCCATGTCTGTATCCACTGGCACGAAGCCAGCCATGTCTGTTCCCACTGGCACGATGCCAGCCATGTCTGTTCCCACTGACACGATGCCAGCCATGTCTGCTTCTCCTGGCACGAAGCCAGCCATGTCTGCTTCTCCTGGCACGAAGCCAGCCATGTCTGCTTCTCCTGGCACGAAGCCAGCCATGTCTGTATCCACTGGCGTGAAGCCAGCCATGTCTGTATCTACTGGCGTGAAGCCAGCCATGTCTGTATCTACTGGCACGAACCCAGCCATGTCTGTATCCACTGGCACGAAGCCAGCCATGTCTGTTCCCACTGGCACGATGCCAGCCATGTCTGTTCCCACTGGCACGATGCCAGCCATGTCTGTTCCCACTGGCACGATGCCAGCCATGTCTGTTCCCACTGGCACGATGCCAACCATGTCTGTTCCCACTGGCACGATGCCAGCCAGGTCTGCTTCCCCTGGCACGAAGCCAGCCATGTCTGCTTCCCCTGGCACAAAGCCAGCCATGTCGGGTACTGGTAATGAGAAGCCAGCCATGTCGGGTACTGGTAATGAGAAGCCAGCCATGTCGGGTACTGACAATATGTCATTCGTGATGCCTGAGGCTGGTACCTTGCCAGTGGTGTCCGGGACTAGCTGTACGTCAGCAATGACAGCTGTACCCAGGTTAGACGAGACAGCTGTGACCACGTTTTGTTATGAGGCCGACGTGCCTGGATTGGCACATGAGACCACTGTGCCCTTGCCCCACAGTGAGTCCAGTATTGTCCCCACCATTGTCAAGCCTTGTGAGGTGGTCACAAAGTCTATGTCTTGCTCTAAGAGAAGACAGGAAAAGGTGATCAACCCTAGCCAATCTGGTTCTGAAACTTCCACACTTTGTTCTGGTTCCATTGATACTACACCCTCTGAGTCCGAGGTTGCCTTACTCCGCACAGTAATCAGGGAAATTCAGCAAGCTGGTGGTTTAAAGGGTATTGAGATCCCTAAATCACATTGTGTTCCCACGGAATATATACGGACGCCTTCTGGCTTTTGGATGCGTGAGAGGCACTGGGTAGTGCTCCAGAGACACCCTGACATTCTGAAAGGGCTGTTGGAAGACTCTGATTCAGATGATCCACAATATACTCCTCCTGGGGAGAGGTGTAAGACTGTTGTGGCGCCAACTGTACCATGTCCTGGTGATGTCCCATATCCCGAGTGTTTACCAGTCATGCACACACCCTGTACTTTATTGGTCGGGGCCACGTTTAATGGCAAGGTCATTGTCTCTGGGGTAGACAGTAAGTCCACTGTGTCTTGTGGTTCCACTGTGAGTTGTAATATACAATCTCAGGGCAAGACTACTGTCACTGGATCTGGCAGTACCTCTATTGCCTCTATGTGCCATGGTGTGGACGGAACTCCTAGATCACGGTCCAGGAGACGCAAGAGGACTAACCATAAACAACCGGGGACTGATGATTCACTCGTTCAAGGTCCAAGGTACTCATGCCGTCGGACCCTCAGGTACGAGACCCTAGCCCGGTTGCCGAGGGTTGTGTACGGGCCTCTAATGGTGCAGTGATCTGCAGAGAGGACCTGGAGGTTTATGAAAGAGCTTTGCTTGCTCAGGCACAAACTGACTACTCTGAGTCTGAGCGGGATTCCAATGGGTACTGGTGACTGGTCTTATCCGTTTTCATGCCATCCATGTTTTCTTTCTTGGGTGCCCAGGAGGTCACCCGTAAGGGAGGGGGTTATGTCACGTCTCGGCCTTGCCCCCTGCTGGTGGTAGCAGGGATTCCTGTTGTTTTGTTTTCAGCCTGCAGGCCATCTGTTGGGCTAATTGGTCTGCGGTCACATGACCTGTTCTGCCCTATAAGTACGACCAGGATTCCCCTTGATCCTGGGACCAGGATAGTCTTTCTTGCCTAGTCCCTGTATGCTGGTTTACTTTGATTTGCTGTGTATGACCTCTGGCTCATGTATTTAGGATCCCTCTCTTGTCTGACCCCTCTAGTTATGATATTCCGTGTATGACCTTTGGCTCTTGTATTTGGATCTCTCTTCTGTCTGTCCCCTGTACTGTACCGTGCTTAGGAATCTGTATGCCTGCATTCATCGTATGTCTGGTTTATGTTTTGTTCGTCTTGCAGGCCTAGCCTAGTTAGTATTTCGAGACCACCTTTCAAGGATCTCAGTCAGGGCTTAGGGATCTGTCTAGTTTCTGTTAATATCTTGGTTTGTTCCCTGGAATCTGTATGCCTGCATTCATCGTATGTCTGGTTTATGTTTTATTCATCTTGCAAACCTAGCCTAGTTAGTATTTCGAGACCATCTTTTCAAGGATCTCAGTCAGGGCTTAGGGACCTTTCTAGTTTCTGTTAATATCTTGGTTTGTTCCCTGGAAGCTGTATACCTGTCCTTAAGGCTTCATCTCTGCAGATTGGGGGTTCCCCCTCACCCTATAGGGGGCTCCCCGTTACAGATAGCTGGCAGTACCAAGACACAGATTCAAATTTCCAGATCTCTGGTATAAGTCAGTGATACTGGAAATACAGAACAGATCGTTCAGAGTGCTCGGCGCTATTTGTTTAGTATTAAAGGTTGCAATCGTTTGGTGCTGCTCATCTAGTCAGGCGTACCCTTCACCTCAAAAAATGACCACAAAACATACAAACAAATGTATCTCATAGGGAGCGCAATAAAATATGTACTAGTTGACAGATATATACAGAATGTATAACTTAGCTTATAGGTATCAGCATGGGGTTGGACCTTCCCATTCAGAATTCGGTATCTATATGTATATATCCTAAATGGAGAAAGAAAATCTGATCGCGTAATACAGTTAGATAAGCATCATTTATATGGCAAAAAGATGTTCACACTCACAAAGGGGGAGCCCCAAGTGGCTCGTATCAATTCGCCTGTAGGTCTCTTAGTAGGGGGGACCTCACCCACGTATGGATATCTTTAGATGGTCTTGCAGTGGTATAAACACCATTATCATTGGCACATAGATATACATAAGATCCCAAAAGTAATTGACTCACGTGGTTCAGAGCCTTCTGAAATGATGGCTCTGTAAATATAGCCTGTGGACCTCTAGCTTCTCAGAGGGGGTCCAACCTCCGATGAGAGATCAAAAGTGAATGAATTAAATAAAAAGATACTGGATAAACTGGATAAATGATTAAATGAATAAAATTTAATGAATAAATAAAATAACAGACATAAAAACTCCGAGATGCGTTTCACTTGCGTCTTGCAAGCCTCCTCAGTCGGAAAAAGTCTTGGATGTTACCCTCTCCAAGTCTTTTGTCAAAATACCCCGAGTTTTGGGTGAGTATGCTATACAAAAAGCTTGACCCTCACCCTCTTTCCCAACAATTTGGTTCCCGGATCAAGTTTCCCTTCAGCCCCAGAGCACAGATCAGATAAGAGGGTTGTAAAAAAACAGTGGCCTTGCTTTGCAAACTCCGTTGCAAAGACTAAAGAGAAAAACCCCACAAATTCTGCGTTTAAAATCTTGCAAACTGCTTGCAAAAAAAATGATGCCCGGTTGTGACACTGTCAATAACTGTCTGCATATGTTTGTGACATTTGTCAAAGAATATTTTTTCTCTACTTGCAGGGATATTTCAGAATGCATATGGGTGAAAATGTCTGTGGAATCACAAAATACCCAATAACTGCACTGTTAAACAGAGAGAAGAAAGGGGTTCGCTGCCCGACGGACAGCAGTTAATATTTCGAAACCTTTAATACTTAATAGAATTTTTGGCTCATTATGACTCAGTGCTGCTACGTAGAATCCATCTGATTATGTTTCTACAGTTAAGATATTGGAATCTTTGTATTGTCTTTTGTTTAATTAAACATGCAAACTCAATAAACTCAAGAAGCTGTAAACTTTGCGAAGTCTTGATTTTGCCTGTAAAATCAATCCATCTTCTACTGCCTATTTCTATAGGATGAGGTTTGCGTGATCAAATATATCAACCTTCCCAAAAGAGATGATTGAGCATCATCATTAGACATTATGAGAATTTTAACACCTTCATTGCTTTATTATACACTATATTGCCAAAAGTATTCGCTCACCTGCCTTTCCTCGCATATGAACATCCCAAGTGACATCCCATTCCTTATTCATATGGTTCAATATGACATTGGTCCACCCTTTGCAGCTATAACAGCCTCGATTCTTCTGGGAAGGCTGTCCACAAGGTTTAGGAGTGAGTTTATGGGGATTTGTGACCATTCTTCCAGAAATGCATTTGTGAGGTCACACACTGATGTTGGATGAGAAGGCCTGGCTCTCAGTCTCCGCTCTAATTCATCCCAAAGGTGTTCTATCGGGTTGAGGTCAAGACACTATGCAGGCCAGTCAAGTTCATCCACACCAGACTCTGTCATCCATGTCTTTATGCACTGATGCACAGTCATGTTGGAAGGGGCCAAGCCCAGCTCCTGAAAAACTACCCCACACCATAATCCCCCTCCACCAAACTTTACACTTGGCACAATGCAGTCAGACAAGTACCGTTCTCCTGGTAACTGCCAAACCCCGACTCGTCCATCAGATTGCCAGATGGAGAAGCGCGATTCGTCACTCCAGAGAATGTGTCTCCACTGCTCTAGAGTCCAGCGGCAGCATGCTTTACACCACTGCATCTGATCCTTTGCCTTGCACTTGGTGATGTATGGCTTGGATGCAGCTGCTCGGCAATGGAAACCCATTCCATGAAGCTCTCTGTGCACTGTTTGTTACATCCTCAGCCCCTGCTGTGCTTCCTGGGGGGGTCTGGGCAAGGTTCGGTGCCAAGGGCTGGTCATTTGCCCGCACCTTGTACTGGCCAAGTGGCCTCTGAAGGGGCGGGGCCTGGCATGGTGATGGGGAGCCACCGGGTTTAAAACAGGGCGCGAGGAGTTGCCTCGTCGCCCTGTCGTGGAGTCTGTTCCCGCATCGCTACTTATCCTGTGTATTGATTCATTGTTGCCAACCCGTTTCTGGATACGATCCCTGCTCCTGCTTTTGACCTGGCTTGTTTTGACCATTCTATTGCTGCTTGATTACGATCGCCTGTGTGGTGCTTTGGTGGTGTAACCCCATGTTTGCCGCTGGGCTGTTGATACGTTACTGGGATGTTGTCCCTTCTCGTTTGTGGGTATCGTCTGTGGCTGCATTAGGTTCCTATATCCAACCAAGGGCTCATGTTTCCTTGCCACACATTTCTGTAACAACTGCGATCGAAAGGTACTGTTTGTCTGCAGCTCATGTTCAGTGTGCACTCCTCGCTAAATATACTCGATACTGTACCAACGATAGACCCCGATGTGTATGTCTTGCCTCTGAATATCATTCAGTACCGTTGACCTGCTCCAATTTCATGACTGCCCTGCAGTCCGTGCAATTCACCAACTGTCTGCCGTATCTTTGTGTTTCTGAACGTGCTCTATCGGTCACAAAACCTTTAGTGCTTAGTAGCAACTCAGTGGTTTGCTCATTATCCCTGTCTCGAGCATAGAAGTCTGTAAATACCAAGCAGTGTTTAAACGCCAAGCAGATTTATCAGTCCTTAAGGATCGCAACTCCGCTACTCTCTAGTGGGTGCTACTCCCCCCGTTACACTGTTCTTGAGCTAATCTGAAGGCCTCCGCATCTGCTGACCCCGCTCCATCAGTATACGTGGCCTACCACTTGGTGGCTGAGTTGCTGTCGTTCCCAAACACTTCCACGTTCTTATAATTCAGCTGACAGTTGACTGTGGAGCGAGGAAATTGCAAAACTGGATTTGTTGCACAGGTGGCATCCTATCACAGTTCCACGCTGGAATTCACTGAGCTCCTGAGAGCGACCCATTCTTTCACAAATGTTTGTAAAAACAGTCTGCATGCCTAGGTGCTTGATTTTATATACCTGTGGCCATGGACGTGATTGGAACACCTGATTCTGATTATTTGGATGGGTGAGCGAATACTTTTGTCAATATAGTGTACATCCAAGTGATCTTGGCACATTAGTAGTTGTTTTAATGTAAAGACATTTTTGCCTGGAGAACCCACTCAAACTTTGTCAATTCTAAGGGCTGCACTTGTTAACCCTAACAGCTCCCCTACCATTCCAGCTGGTCTTGCACTTTGTAGACTTGTTTGACATCCATCATAGCGCTTTGACAGCGAGGTAAAACCCACGTCCAATGTTTCATGTGTTAAAAGCACACACACTACATGTGGTCCTCCCATCCAATCTATCAAAACGCTACAACGGATGCTGGGAGGGTTGGGTCACAACGGACACACATATGCATGCGTGTGACCCCAGCCTAAGATGGCATGGAAAACTGATGCCTTTAGGTCAGGAGGATGTTTGCTACGGGTCTGTATTCCCTGTATTGTCGCTCTTCTGAGAGTCATCATGAGAGTGCATTTAACGTACATTTAGCCAACTGACTTGTTAGGGATGCATCAGCCACCTCAGAATGTTTATTTACAATGATACAGTAAGGCAGATTCCTTATTGACGCATGACCCTCAGTAAGCTCTAGTTATTATAGTAGAACAAAAACAGGTCACAGTACCAGAGCAGCATAAAGATGATTTATTGGGTCAAGGAGTACAGCATTATTAAGCGGAAACATTGTACTCCTTGACAAAAGAAATCCTATTCTCACTTTTTTGGCAGTGTGAAGGTTTTGTTTTGTTTGTTTTTTATACAGAACTGTAGGAGATTTTGGCCGCCTTTAGCTGTGTGGAATATGTGCCTTGCTCATACAGCGTGCTCCACTAATATTGACATCCTTGGTATGAGCAACAAAGACTGTGAAAAATTGTCTTTATTATTTAACTTTTTGATCTTTTGTTTAAAAGATACTCAAAGATCCTCTGCTCTCGTGGATATCAAACAACTGCAAACACAACAGAAAAATAGATCTTTGTTTTTGTTACTTATGTGTAACACAAATATCAATATCAATTTATATGAGAAAAATATATATGATGCATATTGCATTGATGTTTTACATTGTTTCGCACCTCTGGGTGACCAGAAACAGGAAATTTTTAACCATAACTTCCTGTATCACAGGGGTATAAATATGAGGTAACACATACAGGGTTATTCAGAGAGCGTGAAAAGCAGGAGAATGACTGGAGAATGAAAAATTCTAGGTCAAAATAGCCGATTTGGAAAGTGAGATAAATGGGAGAATTTTTCTGGTTTGGCTATTTTGACCTAGAATTTTTCATTCTCCAGTCATTCTCCGGCTTTTCACGCTCTCTGAATAACCCTGATAGTCAATACAACAAGTCTCATGGCACACAATAATATAGAGCAAAAAGAAAAAAAGATATTCGTATGGTAGTCACAGTCACTATATTTATTTATTTATTTATAAAGGATTTTACCAGGAAGGATACATTGAGATTTCTCTCGTTTTCAAGTATGTCCTGGGTTCAAGAACATTAAAATGTTACAGTTGTTACAGAAATACAAAGTAATACAATGCAAGATATAAAAAAAAACACAAATATACAGATTAACAGAAAATAAATATGTAGGAAATAGTCATTATGTTACATGTTTACAGGTGCATTCTGTATTGAGGTATGTTAATAGGGAGCTCTTGAGTGACTTTAGACTGGGGGAAGATTTGATGGCGTCTGGGAGGTTATTCCATAACTGCGTTGCTCTGTAGGAAAATGAGCATTGAGCCACTGTCTTTTTGTATTGTGGTATTGTAAGTGAGGTGCTGGTCCTGGATCGGAGGTTATAGGATGAGGGAACTGCTGGAGGAAGCAGTCTATTCAGGTAGGGTGGCAGCTTCCCAGAAAAGCTCTTAAACACCAGGTTGGAAAGGTGAAGGGTGCGTTTAGACTCCAGCGACAGCCAGTTTAGCTCTTTTAACATGTCACAATGGTGGGTCATGTAGTTACATTGTAGCGCAAAGCGGCAGCATGAATTATACAATGTGGTAAGTTTCTGAAGGTGTGTATGTCCCGTAAAGAGGTGTACCCCCACCACCCCAACTAAATCTACTATAATACAACACTGGAGCAGTGCCTTGTCACACAAACATAAAATATAGCTTACACAGTGGTCAGAAATAATTGATCATAAAGCGTCAAACCTATCGTCCGTAGCTGGAGACCTCAAAAGACGAAAACATATAAATATATAGTGCAGTCCATTTTGTAACAGTCCTTTTAAATTTCCAATTTTTATTTTGTAAAAGAGTCATCAAGACATCAAACTTTAAATAAGGGCCTCGCAGGGCCACAAAGGGTCATCAGATAAAGCACATTGTAAGAGGCAAAAAAAAAAAACAGAGACAGCTACGCATTTAAAGTCATCTTAAGTGTTTCAGGGCAGAAATAAGAGAGAGAGAAAAGAAAAGCCAATGTCCTCAGTAAGTGTCCAAAGGGAAGGGACAAAAACAAAAAGTCATTGGAGACATATCTGACCAACACGAGGGGAGAAAGGGGAAAAAAGATGCAGCAACGGGTGAGGTGAAAAAGGGAGCAAACCGGGGATCTCCATTGGGCAGAAGCAGAAGTCTCAGCCGGTGTCCAACCACATGAGGCGGTGGACAGCACTTCTGGGCGTGTTCCCCTCTCCAAGGCTCTGTCCAACAGTCAAGCCCCAGAATGATCCGTTCACAGCTGAAGTCCCGCAGCAAGATCTGGGCACACACCACACACCGACCAGATAACAGTCAGCAGCGGCCTGCAGCTCCTCCGTCGTGGATCGCATGAAGGGGTCAGCAGCAGGATGCACGAAGATCTCCCGCTCGACCGCCATCTCAGCTAGCATCGGCCCATCTGTAGCACGTCGATCATCCACCGTGGCTGGAGGTCCCCCCCGCTTTCAACAGGTAGGAGCTAGGGATGTGCGTTTAGATTCGGACCGATTTTTTTTTCACGAATCGGTCCAATTCGTGGCTTCGGATTCGGCCGAATTTCCGAATTGGATCGGATCCGAAAACATCCGATACGAAAAGATTTTCGATCCGTAACGAAAAGATTTTCGTGTTTTCGTATGGATGTGAAATGTGTAAAATCGCAAGTCATTTTCGTTCCATTCGTGATTTCCGTTCAATTTCGGACATCGTATTTTTCGGTTCTATTGCTGATTCCGTAATTCCGTATAGTTTCTAATGATTCGATATTTCTGTCGATACGATAATTCTGCCGATACGGTAATTCTATCTTTTTTTATTAAATAAAGATCCTTTTTTCCTTATGAATATGCATTGCACAACTTTATTTAATCGTATTAAAATGGTATGAAAGGAACAAAAACTAACAAAACCCAAATCTGACCCAAATGGTCTAACTTTAAAGAAAGTAACAGGACAAAAGGTTTTAAAATGGAAAAAAAGCTGAACAAAATTATCAGAAACGAAAAAAAAAACGAAGCAAATAAATTGATTTAAAAAGAAAAAAAAATGCAGCATATGAATCTGCACACTGCAGGGAAGCGCCTCTCTGCGCAGTATAATTAATGCAGCATATGAATAAGCCTCTGTTTCACATTGGAACTTTGGATAGAGTAAGTCTGTCCGTTAAAAACTTAAGCATACTGAGTTTTAAGGATCAGCACGCTGGGTTAGCACTAGGGATGAGCCGAACACCCCCGAGTTCGGTTCGCATTCGAACTTCGAACTTTCCAAATGTTCGAACTTGAACTCGAACTTGAACTCAATACAAGTCAATGGGGCTGAAAATTCGATTTTTAGAGTGCCCTCCAAGAGGACATATGTACTAGATATTTGCCATAAAAGGTGTATGGGGGTCCGGGTAGTGCCCTGGGGGACAGGAAACAAGGACAAAAAGTAAAAAAAAAGTTTTTAAAGGGACAGTGAGTTTTTCATGAAATAAGGGTTAAAAATAAAAACGAAAAATTCCTTCAAATATCGTGCCTAGGAGGTCCCCATAACCTGCCCGTGAAGTGGCGGATTTCTAGGATGTATAGAAATATGTAAAAAACTAAAAATGACATTTCAAATTATGGTAAATGCTTTTCCTTTAATCTATCCATAAACAACTGCTTGGGGCGGCAGCCTGTATGAAAAGGAGACATTTTCGTACACGCAGAAAAAGTTTAGTGATTTTTTTGGCTAAATTATTGTGAAACTTATGCAGGCTTTGGATGAAATTAACAATAGGTGCTTTAAGGCTGGGGTCAGACTAGCACACTTTTAACGTGCGTTTAGGTGCACTTAATCACGGCCGCACTAGCAGCAAATGACGCGCAATGACGGCCAATATACGAAGTAAGGCCGCACGAAAGTCCGGCCGCGCAACGCAAGTGGAAAATTAACGCATTTTTTAGAGAACGCTGAACCGCTAGTACTGACGTACAGAGTGCGCTGCGTCCGCATAGCGGCGTGTGTGCGTGATTAGGAGACGTCAGACGCTGCTCATGTCCGGCCAACATAACGTCCAGACACCCAAAGTTTCCTGGTTTGGATCCGTAAAAAATCACGCACAAAAATGCACATCGTATGAACGTTTAAGCGCTTTCCGTGAAAAAACACCTCAATGCGTTCGGACGCACTTTTTGACGTTCGCTGCGAAAAATGCGTTCATTTGACCCTAGCCTAAAATTGGGCCTTTAGCGTTGGCAACAGTGCCGTCACACAGTAACCCCTCTGAGGATATGAATCTGATACAGGCGTCAGTGGCAGTGCACCCAAATATTGTGCCTTTGGTGCCAGGCTAGCAAGTGCCATCATACAGTAACCCCTCTGTGGTATTGTGAAAGAGTGCAGGGGTGGATCATGCAGTCCTATATTAAAAAGATATGAATCTGGTAAAGGCGTCAGTGCACCCAAATATTGTGCCTTTGGTGCCAGGCCAGCAAGTGCCATCATACAGTAACCCCTCTGTGGTATTGTGGAAGAGTGCAGGGGTGGATCATGCAGTCCTATATTAAAAAGATATGAATCTGGTAAAGGCGTCAGTGCACCCAAATATTGTGCCTTTGGTGCCAGGCCAGCAAGTGCCATCATACAGTAACCCCTCTGTGGTATTGTGGAAGAGTGCAGGGGTGGACCATGCAGTCAGGGCCGGTGCTAGACTATTTTGCACCCTAGGCAAGACTAGCTACTTGCACCATCCCAAAAAAAAAACAACAAACGACACAACATGAAACTGCTAAATTTCTTTTTATTTAAGAATAAAGTTTGAAAAGCACCAATAGTAAAGGTAAAAT
Source organism: Leptobrachium leishanense (assembly GCA_009667805.1). Taxonomy (NCBI): domain Eukaryota; kingdom Metazoa; phylum Chordata; class Amphibia; order Anura; family Megophryidae; genus Leptobrachium; species Leptobrachium leishanense. Next base: position 55,180,140 of record CM019072.1, read on the forward strand.
AAATATGAATAAACTGTATTAAACCATTTTAAATTAACTCTATTAAACAAATTAAAATTAACTGTATTGAACAAATATAAATTAACGAGAAAAAAAAATAAGAGTTGTCACGTAAGTTTCAATTTCAGACACATCAAAATTTCACTTTGCGTGCCTTATCCTTTGCAAATTTTCATCATGCGTATATATATATTGCCCAGGCCAGCTCACATCATGTGTATATATATTGCCCAGGCCAGCTCACATCATGCGTATATATATTGACCAGGTCCAGGCCAGCTCACATCATGCGTATATATATATTGCCCAGGCCCAGGCTAGCTCACATAATGCGTATATATATATTGCCCAGGCCCAGGCCAGCTCACATCATGCGTATATATATATTGCCCAGGCCAGCTCACATCATGTGTATATATATTGCCCAGGCCAATCCCCTGGTGGAGATAGGTGGTTCATTTGAACCCCGATATCTCCAGGTAGCTAGGGGATCATGTGGGGTGTCAATCGATAGGCCTGAGCATGGCCTTTCGAATGATACCCAACATGACCAGGTATAAAGTAAAAAAAAAAAGAAAAGAGAAAATAAAAACATGTAATTTTTTTTGTGTGTTATTTTTATTAATGCAGCAATATTGTTCACATTTCAATTATAATGTGAACAATGATGCACTAATGCTTTTTTTCTATGTGGTGCGTTTGCTATAAATCACGTAATTCCCCCCACAAAATGTAACAAGTCCCCATTTCTAATTTTTGTACAAGCACTCCATAGAAAACATAACCGCAAACGCTCATGTGCTAAAATGTGAAAAAAAAACACTTTTCACACTGCAGATGATTAAAAATTCAATTTTTATTGCTTTTTTTGTCATAATATACAGGCAGGACATGACGTATACATATAAAAATGATATATTATGAATCTGCGGAGTCTTCCAGAAAGAACGATATCTAATATGTCTGCGTCATTTTATAAAATGTGGCTTCAAATCGCATTTAAACATGATGAGCGAAAGCGTTAAAAATGAGCTGAGCAGCAGTGAAATGCAGCATATTAGAAGAGGATTTAGGAGAGAAATTAACACTTCTCAGAAGCACAGGTGTTGTTTGACACATCAGGAGATACACCACACCCTCATTGTACATACAATGTATCAAATTCATTAGACCAGACTAAAAACACCTGTTTTCGCCGTTTGAAAACACAGGTCATTTAGAGGTGAGAATCTTTGCACTTAGACATTAGTTTTTAATTCAATATCTAATAAACGGTTGCTTATAATATTCTGCAGTAAAGAGTCTCTTTATTTCTATATTTTTTTGTATTTTTAAGCATTTTTTATACTCTTTTCAAAATTTTTATTCTTTTTGCAAACTCGAACCGAACACGCAAAAAAGTTCGAAGTTCGAGAACTTGCAAACGGCCAAAGTTTGAATCGAACTCCGAACTGATCGATCCAAACAGCTCATCCCTAGTTAGCACCAGGATGGTGACTTTGGATAGATTATAGACTTTGGATAGACTATTTTTTTTTCACTTCAGATAGTCGAAATCTATCCAAAGTCCTGATGTTTCACATCGGACTTTGAATAGAGTAAGTCCGTCCGTTAAAACTTAAGCATACTGAGTTTTAAGGATCAGCACGCTGGATAGCACCAGGATGGTGCGATGTTTCACATCGGGACTTTGAATCGAGTAAGTCCGTCCGTTAAAAACTTAAGTATACTGAGTTTTAAGGATCAACACGCTGGATAGCACCATCCTGGTGCTATCCAGCGTGCTGATCCTTAAAACTCAGTATGCTTAAGTTTTTAACAAATGTACTTACTCTATCCAAAGTTCCGATGTGAAACATCTACCAGGTCCCTGACGGGGAGGGGCACAGCAGCCGCCGCCATTCCTCTAGCTCCTCCAGCAGCCCAGTCGTAGTGATTGCTGCCACGTTCAGAAGATGGGGGCCCTCCATCCTCTGAGCTGCTACAGCCGACCACCCGTCCAGGTACATCCGCAGGGGGAGGCTTGAAAAGCACGTAACATGGCACGCCCGCACTAGGGCTGTCCATGCTAACGTTAACACTAACGCTAGCGTCAGGATTGTAATAGTACCCAGAGTCTCTATAAACACTGGTACTTTGTCTTCATATAGCAGAGTCTTTGATGCAGCGGGGTCTTAGGGCGAGGTATTCAAATGGAAGATCCAGAAACAAGGTCAAGGGGAAAACTGATGATCGTTGGCAGGCGGAGAGTTAGCACAGGTGCACCCGGTGTGCGCTGAGGTGGAGCCCTTATTTGGGGTTGATAACCCAAATATGCAGCCTGTGGCACTCCTGCCTAGCAAAAAGACTAATGAAGTGCACTACACAGCTGCACTTAGAAAAACAGAAAGAGGAAGGGCAAGGATGCATAGGCACCCAGCAGTACACAAAAGGGAACCCTAATCGAGAATACGGTCCATATAAGGCCGTCTAAAGCTAAGGAAAGGAACACAAACTGCTGGGTGAAACAAAGTAAAACACAGCGAAGTGCGAAGGGGAAATCCAGAGACAGAATCAGAACAAAGCCGAGAGTCACAAACCAGAGCTGGTAGCCATAAAATAGCCAGGGGTCAGAAACCAGAGAGGGATGTCAGAGAAACCAGAAGCCAGTGCACAGGACATCAAGGACCACAAGGAAAATTACAATAGAATAGTCAAGAAGCAAAGCCAGGGGTCAAACACAGAGTAAAGTAGCCAGAGACTATGGGAATTGCAATTAAGGGAAAACCCCAACATAAACCATACAAGAGCAGGGAATAGCAAAAAGGGTTATTCAGAGAACACCGAAATATCAGTGCTCTTTCGTTCAGCGCACATTGGTGAATTCAGTTTTCTGAACCTGCAGTGAATTCAGCCTTAAAAATTAAAAAAAATTAATAAAATACTTTTTGCTGCAAATGAAAAGAATAAACGGTTGAATAAAAATATAATAAAAACTGTAATTTTTTTTACATTGCAACATATGGGAGTTGCCTGTTTAAACTAGTCGAACTGAAGCACCGTACATCTGGGCATTTAGCCAACATTTCTGGGCAGTTCGACGGTCTCTGAATAGGTTAACCATTACGTCTCAATGGGGAATGTCACGGCCGCTGGAAATCGCCGAATTGCGTTGATCTGAGCAGAATTGCACCATATTTCGCCAATATTTGGCAAATTGCCAACTTTCCGAATAGCCGAATTGTCACTAAATTGCACCATACTGTGAAATTCACCGTTCATACTGTGAAATTCACCTGTGAAACTCGGTGGCAAGTTCAGCTCTTATCCCTTCAAGAAACCAGTACACAAGGAAACAGGAATAAACAGGCAAGGGAAACAGGGAAAAATAAATATAAACAGAACTAAATAAACAAAGGGCAAACAACAGAGAGAATTACAAGGAGCAGGAACAAAATATCAAAATACCAGGTAGCAGGATAACCCTTATGACAGAGCGCCTCTGAAATGGACTGGCTTATATTGAGTGTAGGCCAGTTTTATAGGTCAGATGGTCAGAGACCTGCGAGGCTACAGGGAAATCTTGGAGCAGGAGTTGGAGTTGGAGTGGGGTGGATTAGAGCCGGCCTGGATTTGCTCACCCGATGGCTCAGGGCTGGAAACGTGTAGAAACGTGACACCGAGTCAGGGAAACAAAGCCGAGGGTCTGGTACATAGGAATCAGGAGAACAAGCTTCTTAGCTGACAAGTAACACTGACTTGAGCAATAATTAGGGATGCACCGATACCACTTTTTTAAGACCGAGTACGAGTACCGATACTTTTTAAAAGTACTCACCGATACCGAGTACCGATACTTTTATTTAATATCATGTGACGCTTTCCAATAGTAACAGACCTCATATAAAAATTTATATGAGATTGACCGCAGCTCACATGGATTTGCCCCAGGTCTCATGGATTTGCCCCCAGGTCTCATGGATTTGCCCCCAGCTCACATGGGTTTGCCCCCAGCTCACATGGGTTTGCCCCCAGCTCACATGGGTTTGCCCCAGCTCACATGGATGTCCCCCAGGTCTCATGGATTTGCCCCCAGCTCACATGGATTTGTCCCCCAGGTCACATGGATTTGTCCCCCAGGTCTCATGGATTTGCCCCCAGGTCTCATGGATTGGCCCCCAGGTCTCATGGATTTGCCCCCAGGTCTCATGGATTGCCCCCAGGTCTCATGGATTGGCCCCCAGGTCTCATGGATTTGCCCCCAGGTCTCATGGATTGGCCCCCAGGTCTCATGGATTGGCCCCCAGGTCTCATGGATTTGCCCCCAGGTCTCATGGATTGGCCCCCAGGTCTCATGGATTGGCCCCCAGGTCTCATGGATTTGCCCCCAGGTCTCATGGATTTGCCCCCAGGTCTCATCGATTTACCCCCCCGCTCAAACGCTGGGGAAGCTGGCCGTGTGCATGTAAAGCACGCGGCCAGCGTTCCCCTCCGGCGCGCCAAATACTCACCCTTCCTGAAGTTCCGGTCTCTGGGCAGTGATGCGGTCACGTGGCCGCCGGGCGCATCTGTGACGCTGCCTCCAGCCGAGAGGCCGCGTCACAGGAGCGCCCGGCGGCCACCCACGTGACCGCATCACTGCCCAGAGACCGGAACTTCAGGAAGGGTGAGTATTTGGCGCGCCAGAGGGGAACGCTGGCCGCGTGCTTTTCATGCACGCGGCCAGCTTCCCCAGCCCCGCGGATGCCGGCAAGCCGGCCCAGCGCCGGCTTCCGGTATCGGCGGGATGTATCGGGCCGTTTGCACGAGTAGCAAGTACTCGTGCAAACGGCAATATCGGCCCCGATACCGATACTAGTATCGGTATCGGTGCATCCCTAGCAATAATGCTGAAGCATTGAATCATGGGTGCTCCACCCTTTCGTAGTGGCGCACAGGGCCAGTGATTGCAAGCACCTGTGGAACTGGTCAGTGCTGTGGAAGAAGCCAGAGCTGTGCAGGACATGAAATGTGCTGCCAGGGTGGATCTCACAGTGGAGAAGCATCAGTTTGGGCCTTTCTGCGGCACGAGTCCAGTCCATCTTCCTAAAGGGGGATTTGGTGTTTGACAAGAAACTGATTTCCATAAAATTGTCTACTGCCCCAGAGTCAATTAAATAAATTAAGTTGCAATGGAGTTACTGAATCCTGCCAAGACAGAGAAATAGGGACAACAAACTGATTGTCATGCTCAGGGGACATATGTGTTCAGAGGCGTAACTAAAAACCTCAGGGCCCAGGTGCAGGAACCATGACGGGCCCCCTGCGCCCTAGGCAAAAACATATTTTGTCCCCCCACCCATCAACATGCATTGGTCCCCTCCAGGTCCACAATGTTGACTCCAGACAATCAGTGTCTCATATTTTCCAGATCCACTGTGACCTCTACAGTCCATCCCATTTTTAATGTAATGTGTACTATGTTTATCTCGCAGAACTGCACAGCAATAAAACTCACAGTAATGTACATTGTGTATGAGCGCAGTGGCGTAGCGTGGGTTGTTGGCGCCCAGGGCATGGCAAGAATTGTGCGCCCCCCAAACCTGTGGACACGGTAACACACCCTGATTTCCTTCTACCAGTAGAGTATTGACCCCCTTACCCCACAAGCACATGTATTGTATATAAACAAAATACTGATATAATAAAAAAAGAAATACACATGCCCCCCACGTTAAGCCACTGCTACCAGTCACCCTGTCCCAGTATACCCTAGCATAGTTCCACTCTCACACTATACCCAGTCGCTCTCTCCCTGTACCCCAGTCACCCTCTCCCAGTACCCCCAGTCACTCTCTCCATCTCTACCTCAAGTACCCCAGTCTCTCTCTCTCCAAGTACCCCCACTTTCTCCCAGTACCCCCAGTCACTCTCTCTCTCCAAGTACCCCCACTCTTTCTCTCCAAGTACCTCCAGTCACTCTCTCCCAGTACCCCCAGTCACTCTTTCCCTCTCCAAGTACCCTCACTTTCTAAAAGTACCCCAGTAAATCTCTCTCTAAGTACCCCCAATCACCCTCTCCCCTTACCCCCAGTACCCCCTCACTGTGTGTTGGTTACACTGCTCTGATGTCACACAGTGTTGCCTACCTGTGTGGAGTTGCTGGTGGCCCGGGGGAAACTGTCCAGGGGGCTTAGTGGAGACCGTTCAGTGGCCGCAGGGCTGCCAGCGGCAGGGGGCTGACACAGGGTTTCAAGGGGGGCTGACAAGCGTGGTACAGGGTGTTCCATCGGATAATGCCGCACTGCTTCACGTGACTCATGTCAGCGTTAAGGAGGAGTCAGGACAGTACCAGAATTTTCCCTTCCGGACGCTGAGTGCTAAGTCACCGCCGGCGTGGCAAAACTGGCAGCTGTCTGTGCAAGGGCCTCTCACAGACACCTTGCTGATCCCTGCTGGAAAATATTAGTGGTTCAAATTTCTTTTGAAATTTTGTGCCCCCCTAAGAAATTTGCACCCGGGGCGACCGCCCCGAGGCCCCCCCACGCTACACCACTGTATGAGCATATCACAGAGCTCCACAGCAATAAACCTCACAGTAATGTGCAGTGTCAGCATATCACAGAGCTGCACAGCAATAAAACTCACGCTCATACACACTGCACATTACTGTATCACAGAGTTCCAAAGTAAAACTCACACATAAGTACAAAATTTATTTTAAAAAACAAAATATATATATTTATATATTATAGACAAGCGCCCAGAATGGCAAGTGTGGGCCCCCCGGACTCATGGGCCCGGGTGCGGAGGCACCCTCTGCACCCCTGGTAGTTACGCCCCTGTATGTGTTACACCCAAAGCTCATCCACTGTAAGGACTGCGGTGCACAAGTTTTCAATGCAGTTTTCTGGGCTGTTTGGGCAGAAGGGGTACCTGAGCATCCTTTCCCAAGTATAGGCACAGTCCCTCCTTTCTCTTACATTGTCTCTCAGCCTCTGAAAATTTCTTTACTCCCAGTTGCATGGCCTCAGGTGGTGCTGGCAGGACTGACAGGTCATTATTGAAAACTGGGCAGCTAGACAAACTGCCTGACATCTAGATTTATCCCTAGTATTTTTCCTCTTAAATTCTGAAGCAATGGAATGAAATTACAAGATGTATTCTCAAAGGGACTTAGTTCTTTGTAACAACCCAAGTTGAATTTGCTGTTTGGTCCTTTGACCAAATGGGTCAAAAAACTGATGGAAAATGGAGATTAAAGCAACATAATCATATACAATTATCTCCCACCCATAAGGATTTGGCCCAAGCTAAGGCCCTGCCCATGAGGTAATTAATAACAGATGCCTCCTTAGCACTTATCTGGTTGAGAAAACCTGTAAAACCAGTGGGATTAAAACTATAGCATACAAGAAAAATTAGGCTACAGTAAGAAAGTGAATGGAGCCTACCTCAGAGGAGATAGCATTACAGGAAGCACAGGCCTCAGGCTCCATATTAGCTGTACATGTCAACAGAGTCTGGAGCAGCGCGTGTGCAAACTGACCAAGACTATGCTCTTACTCCAGGCTTCTCTCCAGTGCCACTATTTGCTATTTGCTGGTTTATGTTTGCAGGCTCAATGACCCTTTCGTAATATCAGAATAAACTGTGGGCCTAGCTATCATAGAATAAATCAGAGCCTGATAGGGAACCCTATTCCGGTCCTTGTAGTGGCTGTGAAAAAATAGAAGGGAAAAGAATAGTCAGATAAACTAGGTCAGTACATTTTTGTTTAAACACTGCCTTGAGAAGAGAATAAGGAGGTACCTCAGAATATATATATGCATGTATATATTTTTGTAAGAGGCGTCAGCCGTTTTTGAAATCGCGCATGTACACTGATGCATATCATTCCACTGCTCAGGCGAAGTTCAAGGGAGTCTCGATCCTGTTCCTCAGAGACTGGACCTTTGTGTGTTCGGCTCAGTATATTCATCCGCTGGGCCACCTTGTGCTTCTTGTGGGCACGTTGAATGAATTACCAATCACTATAGCCAATCTATATCTTCCTAATGATAACCCGGTTTCTTATCTTCGAAAAGCTTATGGTAGAGTGAAAAAGATGGCTAGTGGTACGCTGTTTCTATGTGGGGATTTTAATTGTACTCCTGACCCTGACGTTGACACCCAGACGAGGCAACTCCGCTCCCACACCCGGTCCCCCCCATCCTCTAGTAAACAACTGCGGGAATTTATGCATTCGTTCAAACTATTTGATGCTTGGAGGTTATGTCACCCTAATACTCGCGATTACACATATTTTTCTCATGTTCATTCCTCATATAGTAGAATTGACTTGTGTTTGATACATAGCTCTGCTTTGTCTCGCCTCATGGAGGCGACCATAGGCATCATTACGTGGTCTGACCATGCTCCACTTACGCTTACTTTTGAGGCTGCTTTTCCGCCAAGGGGTATGGGGAACTGGAGACTCAATGACTCGCTCATTGTAGATAAAGATGAGGTGACGACTACGCTACAACTCCTACAGGAGTATTTCACCGCGAATATAACTGATGATGTTGAAACATCGTCAGTATGGTTGGCCCACAAAGCTGTACTGCGAGGTCATTTCATTCAGAAAGGAGCGCAGCGTAAAAGGCACTTTACAGCTCAGACGACTGCCCTTATACTACGTATTACTGTATTAGAAACCCAGAACAAGATCTCCCCTGCCGCTCCTGTTACAGCACAGTTGATTTCTCTGCGCCGTGAATTGGAACACCTCATGCTCCAAACCACTGCCGATCAATTAGACGGCTTAACTATGCTCACTATACCCAAGGTAATAAACCGGGGAGATTGCTGGCGTCTAAATTGAAAGCGAAAAGAATGTAAACCAACATACCGTACCTCTTGGATGCTAATAACGTAAAGATTTATAATCCAGCCCTTATTACCGATGAATTCGCACGCCATTATGCCTCCCTGTACAATTTAGGATCAGACCCCACCGTGCCGACCCCTGAACCGGATGAAATAGATTTATTTTTCCAGACGGCTAGGCTCCCTTCCCTCTCTCCCTCTCAGGCTAAAAACCTGCTTGCTGCATTTACGGAGGAGGAAGTACTTAAAGCTATTAATGATCTTCCAAAAAATAAAGCCCCAGGCCCTGACGGCTTTATGAATCTGTATTACCAGGTATTTGCTCAATCTCTAGTTCCGACTCTTACCCTGTTTTTCAATGACATTAAGAATACTGGCATCATTCCTCCAGAAATGCTGCAAGCATCAGTGGTGACCTTGCCTAAACCTGGCAAACCCCCGACACATTGTGCTAACTTCCGACCCATTTCTCTATTGAATGTAGATGCAAAACTGTACGCTAAATTACTAGCTAATAGATTAGCTCCTTTACTCCCATCCTTGATTGCGACTGAACAAACTGGCTTTGTCCCTGGCCGCCAAACGTGTGGCAACACCCGACGTTTTTATGACATAATCGACCTGGCACATAGGACTAATACCTCCGGACTCCTGCTGGCATTAGACGCTGAAAAGGCGATTGATAGCCTGCACTGGGGGTATATGAGGACGGTGTTAATAACGTTTGGTTTCCCAGCACAATTTGTCAACAGTATTATGGCCCTCTACTCTGCTCCGTCGGCGAAAGTATTGGCTTCGGGGTTTTTATCCTCTTCTTTCCAAATAACCAATGGTACCTGGTAGGGGTGCCCATTATTAGGGATGAGCCGAACACCCCCCGAGTTCAGTTCGGGCCCGAACCCGAATTTTTCCAAATGTTCGGGTCCGAACCCGAACCCGAACCCCATGCAAGTCAATGGGGCTGAAAATTTGGTTTTTAGAGTGCCCTCCAAGAGGGCGTATATGCTACATATTTGCCATAAAAGGTGTATGGGGGTCCAGGTAGTGCCCTGGGGGACAGGAAACAAGGACAAAAAGTTTAAAAAAATACGTTTTTAACGGGACAGTGAGTTTTCCATGAAATAAGGGTTAAAAATAAAAACGAAAAATTCCTTCAAATATAGTGCCTAGGAGGTCCCCATAACCTGCCCTTGAAGTGGCGGATTTCTTGGATGTATAGAAACACTTAAAAACAAAAAAATTATGTTTCAAATGACGGTAAATGCTTTTCCTTTAATCTATCCATAAACAACTGCTTGTGGCGGCAGTCTGTATGAAAAGAGGAGACATTTTCGGACACGCAGAAAAAGTTAACTGATTATTTGGGCTAAATTATTGTGAAACTTATGCGTCCTTTAGCGTCCCCAACAGTGCCGTCACACCGTAACCCCTCCGAGGATATGAATCTGATACAGGCGTCAGTGGTAGTGCACCCAAATATTGTGCTTTTGGTGCCAGGCCTGCAAGTACTATCATACAGTAACCCCTCTGTGGTATTGTGGAAGAATGCAGGGGTGAACCTTGCGGTCCTATATTAAAAAGATATGCATCTGGTAAAGGCGTCAGTGCACCCAGATATTCTGCCTTTGGTGCAAGACTGCCAGGCCAGCAAGTATCATCATACAGTAACCCCTCTGTAGTATTGTGGAAGAATGCAGGGGTGGACCATGTGGTCCTATATTAAAAAGATATGATTCTGGTCAAGGCGTCAGTGCACCCAGATATTGTGCCTTTCATGGCAGCTAGTGCCTTCACACCGTAACCCTTTTGTGGTATTGTGAAAGAGTGCAGGGTTGGACCCTGTGGTTCAAAAAATTTAAATGATATAAATCTGGCTTTTGTGGTATTGTGGAAGAGTTCAGTACTGGAGGTTTTATGAATGCAGAAGACATCCCCGATCTATTCCGTTACGTCAGCATCAGGGGGTTGATAGCTGCAGATCCAGGACTGATTAATTTTTATAAATGTCAGCCGGTCTGCAGAGTCGGTGGACAGACGCACTCTTTTGTCTGTGACAAAACCTCCAGCGGCACTGAACGTCCTTTCAGAAAGCACGCTGGATGAAGGGCAACCTAGTAGCTGCATAGCATATTGGCTAAATTCTGGCCAGTGATCCAATCTCAAAACCCAGTAAGCCAGTGGATCATCTACTGGAAAGGTATCCAAGTCTGCCCTTGCCCCTAGGTAGTCCTGCACCATATGGTGAAGACGCTGGCAATGGGTGCCTACATTTGACGTCCCTGGGCGTCGTGGACTAAAAAAATTTAAAAATGCATCAGTCAAGCGGCCCTGGCCTTCACCACTATTCCTCTGATCATCCGCAGCCTCAGAAGCACTTGTGTCAGCACTTGGTAATCTACCAGTGCCTGGAAAGGTGTTACACAAGTGTCGGTTTAGAGCGTCCTCAAGTTTTTTCATCCTGTGCTCCCTCTGTGCGGGCAGGATGAGCTCTGCAACTTTACCCTTGTATCGTGGATTAAGAAGGGTTGCCAACCAGTAATGAACCCTCTCCTTGATAGCACGAATCCTGGGGTCCTTTAGCAGGCTTTGCATTATTAGGGAGCCCATGCAGCGTAGGTTGGAGGTGGCATTAGCTTCCGAGTCTTCCTGGTCAATGAGGATGACCGTATCGTGCACTTCCTCCTCCCAGCCACACACTAGCCCTTCTGTATCTGGGCACACAAAACCCTCTCTTGAGGAAACCCCACCTTCAATGCCCCCACTACTTAAACATACCTCCTCTTCCTCCTCCTGTCTGATCTGAGTAGGACCCGCTGGAATGCTGTCTGCGGAAAGACTGGGGCCTTGAGAGCTAGGGAAGGCCTCCTCTTCCTCCCGCTGCTCTGCCTCTAGAGCCACATCTATAATTCCCTGCAGAGTGTGCTCCAGCAGGAACACTAAAGGAATTGTGTCACTGATGCATGCACTGTCCCTGCTCACTATCCTCGTTGCCTCCTCAAATGGTGACAGTACAGTGCATGCATCCTTGATCATCAGCCACTGCGGGGGGGGGAACCAAGTTGACCAAAACCTGTCCTTGTGCCATACTCACACAGGTACTCATTGATGGCCCTCTGCTGCTTGTGCAGACGCTGCAGCATTGCTAATGTCGAGTTCCACCTGGTGGGCATGTCACAGATCAGACGGTTTGTGGGAAGGTGGAATTCTCTTTCAATTTCTGCCAGGCGAACGCTTGCTGGGAATGACCATCTGAAGTGGCTGCAGACTTTTCTGGCCTGGCTGAGAAGCTCTGGCAGCCCTGGGTACTTGGTTAGGAAACACTGTACCACTAGATTTAGGACATGTGCTTGGCATGGTACATGCGTCAATTTACCCTTGCGTAGGGCGGAGAGAAGGTTGCTGCCATTATCACAGACGATCATTCCCAGCTCAAGCTGGCGTGGTGATAACCATCTCTGCACCTGGCCCTGCAGAGCTGACAGAATTTCTGGCCCAGTGTGGCTCCTGTCCCCTAAACAAACCAGCTCAAGCACAGTATGGCTACTTTTTGCTTGAGCCATTGCGTAGACCCTGTCAGGCGTCGGTTTAACTGCCACTTCGCCAGAGACAGAGAAGGAGGAGGAAGAGGGAGAGGTGGTGGTGGTGGTGGAGCAGACAGACCTCATACAAGCAGCTTTCTGGAGGCGTGGTGGACGAACAAGCTCCAGCACAGAGCCCCGTATTGGATCTCTCCCGCTGCAATCAGAGTTACCCAGTGTGCCGTGAAGGAAATGTAATGACCCTGTCCATGCTTGCTGGACCACGTGTCTAAAGTCACACGCACCTTGTTGCTGACTGCCTTTCCCAATGACTGGATAACATTGTCTTCCACGTGCTGGTATAGTGCTGGAATGGCCTTGCGTGAAAAGTAATGGCATTTTGGAACCTGCCACTGTGGTACAGCACATTCAGCAAATTCACGGAAGGGAGCAGAGTCCACCAGCTGGAAAGGCAGCAGCTACAATGCGAGTAATTTTGCTAAGCTGGCATTTAGACGCTGTGCTTGGGGACGGTTGGGACTATATTTTGTTTTATGCTGCAGCAGCTGCGGCAACGTAATCTGACTGCATAAATCTTCAGCTGCTGGGAAGATGTCACATTGTGAGGAAGGACCTGGTACATCCATTACTGTAGCATCATCCCTGTCAGTGGAGGTTGTAGGCAATGACATGGCAGGACATACAGTGGGGGCAGGGCCGGATTAACATAGGGGCAGATGGAGCAGCAGCTCCAGGCCCATGCCCCAAAATAGGCCCAGAGGAAAAAATAACAATGTCTGCATTGATGGAAATTTGGACCTCATTATCTCCAACACCATAGTAGCTACAGGGTCATGTGAGCTATCCCTGGAAAGGCCAGAGCATGGCCTTTCCAATGATACCAAACCAGGTTTTATGTAAAAATAAAAAATAAAATAATAAATATTTCTTTTTTTTTTCTTTCTAACACAGGAATATTTTTCACTTTTCAATTATAAAGTAAACAATGATGCTGCACTAACTCACCATCTCAAGTGTGGAGGTGATGGCACGATCCGTTATTACGAATTGTTACACCAAAAACCTAAACCCCCGCACTGCAGCAAACTGCACTGGGAGGGACTTTGGAACCCTGCGTCACTAATCTTTACACCTCACAAGGTCAAGGGAGGTGTCATTGGACAGGACAGTGTCTGGCCTTTGCATTAATACCAAATATGACCCCTGTAAAATCTAAAAGAAAGGAAAACCAAAAAAACTTTTTTTATCTACTTACTTTTAGTTCCAAAGCGATGGTATTGTCCATTTGTCACGTATGAAAATGAGCAATACCACTGCCATTACTCACCTTCTTATTTCCCATGCTAGGAGCAAGGTCAGTGTTTTATACATAGCCACATTATTCATAAAACACCTTCCTCCAAAACAAGGGAAATATTTCTTTTTTTTTTGGTTAAAATTGTATATATTTTTAGAAAATGCAGTAACAGGATCCCATTTCAATTTTTTTTAACAAGAATGCCCTATAGAATATATAACCACAAAGGTTTGGATGATAAAATGTGAAAAAAATATTTTACACGCTGTAAATGATTGAAATCTGAATGTAAATTTCCTCACACAGTATCTGCCTGGTTAGATATATCCATATCTGCACTAGATAACCTAAAATATGCTTTTATTTCACTATATTCCAAAAAAAGTCACCAAAATCATCAGCTCCAGGCCCATAGAGATCTTAATCTGGCCCTGAGTGGGGGGAAAAACAGATGAGGAGGAGGAGGACCTACGCAAAGTTTTGCGCCAACGGGATGCGTGGCGGGTGGTCATATGTCGCCTCAAGCACGTGGTACCCAAGTGTCCGGTGTTTATCCCACACTTCAGCCTCCCCTGACATAGATTACAAATGGCAACGGTGGGGTCTGCTGCACATTTCTTAAAGAACTCCCAGACAGCAGAGTTCCTGCATGTGTTCTTTGAGACAACAGCGCTCTGCACCAGAGCAGCTCTGACATCTGATGCCTTGGACTGGCTAGTGCTACGGTTGGTCACAGAGGATGTTGTGCCTCGTGTTTGCTGTGCCTCCTCCTACTCCTCCACCTCCTCCTCACTTGATTCCTCAGTTCGATCTGCACCCAGGTGGAGTCAGTGACCTCATCATCAATGTCATCTTCACCCCCTATCTCCTCGTCACTGGAGCCAACTTGGCAGTATGCTACAGCTGCTGGGGCAACATGAGTGCCAGTTATTTGTGTGTCATCACTGGCACCCCCTTCCTCTAGGTTGATTATACTCCCTTCCTCAACCTCAGAGATTGAATCAGAGCACTGTGCTTGCTGCGCATCCTCAAGCAGCATGTCACTGTCATTGTAGTCAAACAATTCAGCTGACTCTTCCGTGTGTAATAGCGAGGCTACGGCAGGAGTAGCTGTGGACATGGAGGCTGCATTAGATGCTTTGGCAGCTGAGGTGGACTGTAAAGCACTAGAAGCCTGGCTGGCAGAGGACTCGGAGGATGAGGATGGTCTGGCTAACCAATCCACCAAATCCTCTGTATGTTGCTGCAGGTTAAGAAGATGGCCAGCACCAGTTATAAAGGACAAGCGTGCCCCTGCAGAGGATGCACCACATCCACCACGACCAGAGGCACAGCCTCCCGACACAGGGGCTGCTTGCCCTCTTATCTGTGTCTGGGAGCGTCTGCCTGTCCTTTTTGTTCTTTCAGACATGGTGAGTGATATATAGATTATATATATACAGAACTCTGATTCAACTTTGGTATAAAGATTAAAGATTTACAGAACTCTGGTATAACTCAGTGAGACACCCTGATAGCTGGCAGCCAGTGACAAGACACAGATTACAATTCGCAGAAACCTCCTATAAATCATTGAGACCCCCTGATGGGTGCCAGTGACAAGACACAAACTATGATTCACAGAAATCTGCTACAAGTCAGTGAGACCCCCTGATAGGACCCCCTGATAGCTGGCAACAGTGACAAGACACAGATTATAATTCGCAGAAACCTCCTAAAATGCAGTGAGACCCCTTGATGGGCGGCAGTGAAACCTCCTATAAATCAGTGAGACCCTTTGATGGGTGGCAATGAAACCTCCTATAAATCAGTGAGACCCTTTGATGGGTGGCAGTGAAACCTCCTATAAATCAGTGAGAGCCTTTGATGGGTGGCAGTGAAACCTCCTATAAATCAGTGAGACCCTTTGATGGGTGGCAGTGAAACCTCCTATAAATCAGTGAGACCCTTTGATGGGTGGCAGTGAAACCTCTTATAAATCAGTGAGACCCCTTGATGGGTGGCAGTGAAACCTCCTATAAATCAGTGAGACCCTTTGATGGGTGGCAGTGAAACCTCTTATAAATCAGTGAGACCCTTTGATGGGTGGCAGTGAAACCTCTTATAAATCAGTGAGACCCTTTGATGGGTGGCAGTGAAACCTCTTATAAATCAGTGAGACCCTTTGATGGGTGGCAGTGAAACCTCTTATAAATCAGTGAGACCCTTTGATGGGTGGCAGTGAAACCTCCTATAAATCAGTGAGACCCCTTGATGTGTGGCAGCCAGTGAGAACACACGGATTATAACAATTCCCAAATATTTTGTAGAAATTAGTGACCCCAAAAATACTGCGTGGTACTGGCTGTGTGACAAGACACAGAAGATCACCTCAATTCACAAATGTTTTAAAGAAATTAATGAGCCCCAAAACACTGCGTGGTACTGGCTGTGTGACAAGACACAGAAGATCACCTCAATTCACAAATGTTTTAAAGAAATTAGGGAGCCCCAAAATACTGCGTGGTACTGGCTGTGTGACAAGACATAGATCACCTCAATTCACAAATGTTTTAAAGAAATTAGGGAGCCCCAAAATACTGCATGGTACTGGCTGTGTGACAAGACACAGAAGATCACCTCAATTCACAAATGTTTTAAAGAAATTAGGGAGCCCCAAAATACCGCGTGGTACTGGCTGTGTGACAAGACACAGAAGATCACTGTCACGAGCCTGGCCTAGCATATGTGCAGAAGTGTGGGTGTGAGCCCAAGATGCAGTAGTTATAGCAAAAGGCAGGATACAGGGTAACAGGGTTTATTTGTGAATACAAATAAACAGACAACAGACTAGAAATATAAACAATGGATACAGATAACATATAATCAGGCGCAGGTACAAAATAGGAATAGGCAATAGAGCAGTCAAGATTTAGCAGAGATCTGGTCATGGAATAGCAGAGGGTACAGGGGGCAATGGAGGATACCGGTAAAAAATGTCCAGAAATAGCAGAGGGTGTGCAGGAAGGTCTATGGATCAAGAGCAGGAGGGGTTCCAGGCAAGGATCTATGGAAGGCAGGTCTGCACTAACTACGCTAGGAATTTCAATGAGGAAGCGTGGGATCAGGGGTGTAGCTTCCTCATAAGCAGGTTTAATTAGGGAGAATGAAGGGCAGGTGTGGTTCCATGTCCATTATGCAAAGTATAGTCCAGGAAAGCATAAGGAGGAAAAAGTCCTGGAACCTGTATATCAAAGCAAAACAGGGCAAAAGGAGAACAAAAGAGGGTGCCAGAGGGTCTGGTGGTTCGGACCGTGACAATCACCTAAATTCACAAATGTTTTAAAGAAATTAGTGAGCCCCAAAATACTGCGTGGTACTGGCTGTGTGACAAGACACAGAAGATCACCTCAATTCACAAATGTTTTGTAGAAATTAGGGAGCCCCAAAATACTGCGTGGTACTGGTTGTGTGACAAGACACACATCACCTCAATTCACAAATGTTTTAAAGAAATTAGTGAGCCCAAAAAAAACTTTCTGGCTGTGTGACACGACACAGAAGATCACCTCAATTCACAAATGTTTTAAAGAAATTAGTGACCCCAAAAACACTTGCTGGCACAGTGACAAGACACACATATCAATTCCCTGATATTTTGTAGAAATGAGACCCCCCCAGACCCCCTCCCAGTAGCGTGGCAGACCGGCAGTAACAACACACTACAATCTCCTCTGAAATTTCCTCTGAAATGCGTGCAGAATCGGCGCGTGGAAACGTTATATAGTGTGCTGCGGGACTTAGCTCTGTGAGCCCATGATTGGGCAAAATTTGCCCAATTATGACTCTGGGCGGTGATTGGCATACTGTTGAACCTGTCTTGCACCAGACCTGTGGTCAGGTGCAAGGCTGTAGCCAATTACGAGCTACAGGCCAGAGGGAAAATGCATTGTGGGTAGGCTTGTGCACCGATTTTTTTTTGGTTCGATTCGGTTCGATGTTTCGGATTTTTAAACTTTTCGATTCGGCTCATTTCGACCGATTTCGGTTTCGATTCGATTCGGTTCGGCTCGTTTTTCGGGTTCATTTTTTTTCGGAATATCGACCATTTTTCGTATTTTCGTGTCACTGTGCTTGGTTTTTGTATCGACTTTTCGTGTTTTCGGAAATTTTCGTTTTTCGGAATTGTGCATTTTTCGGAATATCGACCATTTTTCGGATTTTTCGTGTCACTTTGCTAGTTTTATGTATCGACTTTTCGTTTTTTCGGAAAATTGTCGTTTCCAGAAAATTTTCGTTTTTTAGAAAATTTTTGTTTTTCGGAAAATTTTCGTTTTTTTCGGAAAATTTTCGTTTTTTTGGAATGTCTGTTCTCCTCGTTTGACACATTTCAAGTACATTCGAAAAATCCGAAAATATTTCGTTTCGGCTCGGAAAACATTTCGGATCTGACATTTTCGGATCTAAAACTTTTCGGAAATTCGGCCGCATCCGAAAACACGAATCGGGAAATTTCGTGAAAATTCCGAAATTCCGAAACCCGAAACGCACATCCCTAATTGTGGGCCATTGTGATGCATTGTGGACTCGAACATGCGCCGAACACCCGGAAATGTTCGGAGTTCGTGATCTACCCGAACAGGCTAAGTTCGGGCCGAACTCCGAACTGTCCGAACCCGAACCGCTCATCCCTAACCATTATCCCCGTTAATATTTATCCTGGCTTTAGAACCCTTGGCGCTGCAGATTAAAGCTTCCCCGGTAATTAAAAGCCTGTCGACCCCGAATGGGGAGCACAGGCTGGCACTTTTTGCGGATGATATACTGCTTTTTCTGACCACACCGGAGAGTTCGCTTCCTTCCCTGTTTCACTTACTTGAAAGATTTGGCACGTTATCTTATTATAAAAATAATGTGAGTAAAACACAAGCTCTCCCCATAAATATTGCTGCTTCCTCCCTCAGCTCTCTGCGAAGTACGTACCCTTTCGATTGGCGCTCTAATTCTTTAAAATACTTAGGTATTTCCCTCTCTAAATGGCGAGGCACCATCCTTTAGGAAAACTTTATGCCACTATTGATCTCCATAGAGAAACAGCTCTCCTCCTGGAGCACAAATGATTCATCTTGGTTGGGTCGTATGGCGGCTATAAAGATGTGTATCCTACCCCAAGTTTTATATTATTTTAGAAATATCCCTGTTTTTATCCTGACGCATTTATTGCTCCGTCTGCAAAAATTACTCCAGGCGCATATTTGGGGAAATATTTCTTTTTTTTTTGGTTAAAATTGTATATATTTTTAGAAAATGCAGTAACAGGATCCCATTTCAATTTTTTTTAACAAGAATGCCCTATAGAATATATAACCACAAAGGTTTGGATGATAAAATGTGAAAAAAATATTTTACACGCTGTAAATGATTGAAATCTGAATGTAAATTTCCTCACACAGTATCTGCCTGGTTAGATATACCCATATCTGCACTAGATAACCTAAAATATGCTTTTATTTCACTATATTCCAAAAAAGCCACCAAAATCATCAGCTCCAGGCCCATAGAGATCTTAATCCGGCCCTGAGTGGGGGGAAAAACAGATGAGGAGGAGGAGGACCTACGCAAAGTTTTGCGCCAACGGGATGCGTGGCGGGTGGTCATATGTCGCCCAAAGCACGACGTGTACCCAAGTGTCCGGTGTTTATCCCACTTCAGCCTCCCTGACATAGATTACAAATGGCAACGGTGGGGTCTGCTGCACATTTCTTAAAGAACTCCCAGACAGCAGAGTTCCTGCATGTGTTCTTTGAGACAACAGCGCTCTGCACCGGAGCAGCTCTGACATCTGATGCCTTGGACTGGCTAGTGCTACGGTTGGTCACAGAGGATGTTGTGCCTCGTGTTTGCTGTGCCTCCTCCTACTCCTCCACCTCCTCCTCACTTGATTCCTCAGTTCGATCTGCACCCAGGTGGAGTCAGTGACCTCATCATCAATGTCATCTTCACCCCCTATCTCCTCGTCACTGGAGCCAACTTGGCAGTATGCTACAGCTGCTGGGGCAACATGAGTGCCAGTTATTTGTGTGTCATCACTGGCACCCCCTTCCTCTAGGTTAATTATACTCCCTTCCTCAACCTCAGAGATTGAATCAGAGCACTGTACTTGCTGCGCATCCTCAAACAGCATGTCACTGTCATTGTAGTCAAACAATTCAGCTGACTCTTCCGTGTGTGATAGCGAGGCTACGGCAGGAGTAGCTGTGGACATGGAGGCTGCATTAGATGCTTTGGCAGCTGAGGTGGACTGTAAAGCACTAGAAGCCTGGCTGGCAGAGGACTCGGAGGATGAGGATGGTCTGGCTAACCAATCCACCAAATCCTCTGTATGTTGCTGCAGGTTAAGAAGATGGCCAGCACCAGTTATAAAGGACAAGCGTGCCCCTGCAGAGGATGCACCACATCCACCACGACCAGAGGCACAGCCTCCCGACACAGGGGCTGCTTGCCCTCTTATCTGTGTCTGGGAGCGTCTGCCTGTCCTTTTTGTTCTTTCAGACATGGTGAGTGATATATAGATTATATATATATACAGAACTCTGATTCAACTTTGGTATAAAGATTAAAGATTTACAGAACTCTGGTATAACTCAGTGAGACACCCTGATAGCTGGCAGCCAGTGACAAGACACAGATTACAATTCGCAGAAACCTCCTATAAATCATTGAGACCCCCTGATGGGTGCCAGTGACAAGACACAAACTATGATTCGCAGAAATCTGCTACAAGTTAGTGAGACCCCCTGATAGGACCCCCTGATAGCTGGCAACAGTGACAAGACACAGATTATAATTCGCAGAAACCTCCTAAAATGCAGTGAGACCCCTTGATGGGCGGCAGTGAAACCTCCTATAAATCAGTGAGACCCTTTGATGGGTGGCAGTGAAACCTCCTATAAATCAGTGAGACCCTTTGATGGGTGGCAGTGAAACCTCCTATAAATCAGTGAGAGCCTTTGATGGGTGGCAGTGAAACCTCCTATAAATCAGTGAGAGCCTTTGATGGGTGGCAGTGAAACCTCCTATAAATCAGTGAGACCCTTTGATGGGTGGCAGTGAAACCGCCTATAAATCAGTGAGACCCTTTGATGGGTGGCAGTGAAACCTCATATAAATCAGTGAGACCCTTTGATGGGTGGCAGTGAAACCTCTTATAAATCAGTGAGACCCTTTGATGGTGGCAGTGAAACCTCTTATAAATCAGTGAGACCCTTTGATGGGTGGCAGTGAAACCTCTTATAAATCAGTGAGACCCTTTGATGGGTGGCAGTGAAACCTCCTATAAATCAGTGAGACCCCTTGATGTGTGGCAGCCAGTGAGAACACACGGATTATAACAATTCCCAAATATTTTGTAGAAATTAGTGACCCCAAAAATACTGCGTGGTACTGGCTGTGTGACAAGACACAGAAGATCACCTCAATTCACAAATGTTTTAAAGAAATTAGTGAGCCCCAAAATACTGCGTGGTACTGGCTGTGTGACAAGACACAGAAGATCACCTCAATTCACAAATGTTTTAAAGAAATTAGGGAGCCCCAAAATACTGCGTGGTACTGGCTGTGTGACAAGACATAGATCACCTCAATTCACAAATGTTTTAAAGAAATTAGGGAGCCCCAAAATACTGCATGGTACTGGCTGTGTGACAAGACACAGAAGATCACCTCAATTCACAAATGTTTTAAAGAAATTAGGGAGCCCCAAAATACCGCGTGGTATTGGCTGTGTGACAAGACACAGAAGATCACTGTCACGAGCCTGGCCTAGCATATGTGCAGAAGTGTGGGTGTGAGCCCAAGATGCAGTAGTTATAGCAAAAGGCAGGATACAGGGTAACAGGGTTTATTTGTGAATACAAATAAACAGACAACAGACTAGAAATATAAACTATGGATACAGATAACATATAATCAGGCGCAGGTACAAAATAGGAATAGGCAATAGAGTAGTCAAGATTTAGCAGAGATCTGGTCATGGAATAGCAGGGGGTACAGGGGGCAATGGAGGATACCGGTAAAAAATGTCCAGAAATAGCAGAGGGTGTGCAGGAAGGTCTATGGATCAAGAGCAGGAGGGGTTCCAGGCAAGGATCTATGGAAGGCAGGTCTGCACTAACTACGCTAGGAATTTCAATGAGGAAGCGTGGGATCAGGGGTGTAGCTTCCTCATAAGCAGGTTTAATTAGGGAGAATGAAGGGCAGGTGTGGTTCCATGTCCATTATGCAAAGTATAGTCCAGGAAAGCATAAGGAGGAAAAAGTCCTGGAACCTGTATATCAAAGCAAAACAGGGCAAAAGGAGAACAAAAGAGGGTGCCAGAGGGTCTGGTGGTTCGGACCGTGACAATCACCTAAATTCACAAATGTTTTAAAGAAATTAGTGAGCCCCAAAATACTGCGTGGTACTGGCTGTGTGACAAGACACAGAAGATCACCTCAATTCACAAATGTTTTGTAGAAATTAGGGAGCCCCAAAATACTGCGTGGTACTGGTTGTGTGACAAGACACACATCACCTCAATTCACAAATGTTTTAAAGAAATTAGTGAGCCCAAAAAAAACTTTCTGGCTGTGTGACAAGACACAGAAGATCACCTCAATTCACAAATGTTTTAAAGAAATTAGTGACCCCAAAAACACTTGCTGGCACAGTGACAAGACACACATATCAATTCCCTGATATTTTGTAGAAATGAGACCCCCCCAGACCCCCTCCCAGTAGCGTGGCAGACCGGCAGTAACAACACACAACAATCTCCTCTGAAATTTCCTCTGAAATGCGTGCAGAATCGGCGCGTGGAAACGTTATATAGTGTGCTGCGGGACTTAGCTCTGTGAGCCCATGATTGGGCAAAATTTGCCCAATTATGACTCTGGGCGGTGATTGGCATACTGTTGAACCTGTCTTGCACCAGACCTGTGGTCAGGTGCAAGGCTGTAGCCAATTACGAGCTTCAGGCCAGAGGGAAAATGCATTGTGGGTAGGCTTGTGCACCGATTTTTTTTTGGTTCGATTCGGTTTGATGTTTCGGATTTTTAAACTTTTCGATTCGGCTCATTTCGACCGATTTCGGTTTCGATTCGGTTCGGCTCGTTTTTCGGGTACATTTTTTTTCGGAATATCGACCATTTTTCGTATTTTCGTGTCACTGTGCTTGGTTTTTGTATCGACTTTTCGTGTTTTCGGAAATTTTCGTTTTTCGGAATTGTGCATTTTTCGGAATATCGACCATTTTTCGGATTTTTCGTGTCACTTTGCTAGTTCTATGTATCGACTTTTCGTTTTTTCGGAAAATTGTCGTTACCAGAAAATTTTCGTTTTTTAGAAAATTTTTGTTTTTCGGAAAATTTTCGTTTTTTCGGAAAATTTTCGTTTTTTTGGAACGTCTGTTCTCCTCGTTTGACACATTTCAAGTACATTCGAAAAATCCGAAAATATTTCGTTTCGGCTCGGAAAACGTTTCGGATCTGACATTTTCGGATCTAAAACTTTTCGGAAATTCGGCCGCATCCGAAAACACGAATCGGGAAATTTCGTGAAAATTCCGAAATTCCGAAACCCGAAACGCACATCCCTAATTGTGGGCCATTGTGATGCATTGTGGACTCGAACATGCGCCGAACACCCGGAAATGTTCGGATTTCGTGATCTACCCGAACAGGCTAAGTTCGGGCCGAACTCCGAACTGTCCGAACCCGAACCGCTCATCCCTAACCATTATCCCCGTTAATATTTATCCTGGCTTTAGAACCCTTGGCGCTGCAGATTAAAGCTTCCCCGGTAATTAAAAGCCTGTCGACCCCGAATGGGGAGCACAGGCTGGCACTTTTTGCGGATGATATACTGCTTTTTCTGACCACACCGGAGAGTTCGCTTCCTTCCCTGTTTCACTTACTTGAAAGATTTGGCACGTTATCTTATTATAAAAATAATGTGAGTAAAACACAAGCTCTCCCCATAAATATTGCTGCTTCCTCCCTCAGCTCTCTGCGAAGTACGTACCCTTTCGATTGGCGCTCTAATTCTTTAAAATACTTAGGTATTTCCCTCTCTAAATGGCGAGGCACCATCCTTAAGGAAAACTTTATGCCACTATTGATCTCCATAGAGAAACCGCTCTCCTCCTGGAGCACAAATGATTCATCTTGGTTGGGTCGTATGGCGGCTATAAAGATGTGTATCCTACCCCAAGTTTTATATTATTTTAGAAATATCCCTGTTTTTATCCTGACGCATTTATTGCTTCGTCTGCAAAAATTACTCCACGCGCATATTTGGAAGGGGAAACCCCCTCGGGTGTTGGCCTCTACGGTCACAGCGCCGCACGTAATGGAGGGTTGGGTTTTCTGGATATACAGTCTTACTATAAAGCAGCCTTACTAGCCCAACTGTTGTCCTCAATGCACCTGAAAGACCCACCACTCTGGTTGCAGTTGGAGAATGCCATGATTTTCCCATACCGACTTCATGACCTGATGTGGCTTACATTCTTACCTAGGAATAGCACCATGGGTCTGTTACCCGCATCAATGCTCTCCCTCATGTCCTGGCGCCAGTGGGGTCATCCTTTGTTACGGCCTTATGATGTACTCTGTCTCGCCCCCTTAAGAGTTTTGTGTCGTATTATCCCTGACCTAGGTTTAGACTCCTGGTTTTTGCGTGGCTTGACTCATGTGTGGCAGCTCCTTACACCCCGATCCGTGAAATCCTTCCCCGACTTGGTACAGGAGTTTGCCATCCCACCGCGTGACTGTTTCAAATATCTTCGTGTGAAACATGCTTTAACCCAGAAGGGCCTGACCTCTTTCACAACTACGAACCTTTCAGCTTTTCATAAACTATATATGGGAAGGAAATGTCAAATTAAACCGTTATCTCTTTGTTACCACAGCCTATTAACTTCGACCCCACCTAAAAAATTACCTTATATGGTTAAATGGGAAAAGATTTAGGCTTATCACTTTCCATAGATGATTGGTCATATGCCATGGAAACAATATACAAATATTCTAGAAGCACCAACTTACGTGAGGACCACATCAAACTGTTGTGTAGATGGTATTTAACACCAAACCGGTTGGCCCATATATCAGGGAATTCAGGCTTATGTTGGAGATGCCTTACCGGTCTTGGCTCTCTCCTTCATACATTTTGGCTATGTCCCATATTGGGGGGATATCGAGGAAAGATAAGCAGACTGCTTTCCCATTGTACTTCACTCACACTCCCATTTTGCCTGAAAATGTATCTCTTACATCTTATACCCATTAACATTCAGACCCGTCATAGGAGATTTATCTCTATAGTACTTGGGACAGCAAAAATAGTTATAGCGAGACATTGGCGTTCCTCAATATGCCCCTCTATGAAAGAAGTTATGGTTGCCCTTGAAAATGTCTTTAAATACGAGGAAATGTTCCATACCGCGAATAACTCAATGAGCCAATTTTCTGACACGTGGGAGGGATGGAGGGTGTTTGTTGAGTCTGGAACCTTGATATAAGATGCTTCAATGTGTAATACTGTAGTGCTGCCATGTTTTATGTTTGTTTAGGAATTTATAAATGTTATTGGAAAATGGAGTCCGCACAAATGATCCCCTTTCAGTCTACAATGATACTTCACTTTGAATTGTTTACTGTCAAATTCTGCAAATTTCCTTTCTTTTTGTGTTTCTGTAAATATTCATGTGTGAACTCCAATAAAAACGTTTATATGGAAAAAAAAAGAATATATAAATGCACTATATGGACAAAAGCATTGAGACACCTGACGATTACGCCAACGGGGACTTTTATAACATTGAAATACATAGAAATAAATATGGAGTTGGTCCCCTCTGTGAAGCTATAACAGCTTCAAAGCTTGTGGGAAGGATTTCCACAAGATTTTAGAGTATTTTTGGGGGAATTTTACTGCATTCATCCAGTAGAGAATTTGTGAGGTTAGGCACTTAAAGGTCTGGATTGCAATCTCCTTTGCAAGTTCATCCCAAAGTTGTTTGAAGGGATTGAGGTCAAGGTTCTATGCAGGTCAGCCAAGTTCTTCCAAACACTGCTCTCCCAATGTTAAGTATAGGGAGCTCAAAGTACAGTAAGTTCACACTAAAAAGCACAAATACCAATGTGTTAACAGTTTTTTTAAAGCAGAGTAAACTGGAGAAAGGGCAGAGTAACAAGACACAGGACAACACACCAGGAACTCAAGAGTCACAAGACAGCAGACAGACAGGAAAGGAAAAGGATTGGCTGGAGGCCGGCAGGAACAAAGAGAGCAGAGGGCTAGGGTACCCAACTGTCCGGTTTTCACCCAGACCGTCCGGTTTTCGAGTCAAGTGTACAGGTTTCGTATCACCTGCCACCCAGACAGATGACTCGGTTCAGATGGACCGCGTGCTGCCTCTCCTGAATGTTTTCACTTGCATGCTGGCTGCGTGTGAGTGAGATAAACGCTCCTCCCGGCTTCCGCTGACAGTTGGGGGTGGTCTGGTCACATGGTGTGGTGTGTGACGTCTCTACTACTTCCTCCCCACTCTGCCAGGTCCGCCTCCTCGCATTAGCTGCATGCTTTTGCTCTCGGAACCTCACCACATGCGTTTCACTCATTGGGAGAGGCTGGCAGACGAGCTGTGGGAGAGCAGCATCTGGTCTGCTCTCTGCCTGCAGGCTGCTGGATTGGATCATCTAGAGGATCTGGATTCATTCCTCAGGCAGGCTCCAAGAATGAAATGTGACAAATTAATAAATTAACCTGTTCTCACTGAAAAGTAAATCCCCCCTTCTCACCAGCAGTGTGCCATAATACCAGAGTGCCAGTGTGCCATATACATACCAGTGTACCAAGCATGGGAGTGTGCCCTAACACCAATGTGCTGCCAAGCATGAGAGTGTGCCATAATACCAGTTTTCCGCCAGTGAGCCATAAACAAACCAGTGTGCCAAGCATAGGAGTGTGCCAGCTGGAGTACATTCCAGTGTGCCATAATACCAGGAGTGCCAGCAGTGTGCCATAATACAAGAATGCCAGTGTGCCATATACATACCAGTGTACCAAGCATGGGAGTGTGCCCTAACACCAATGTGCTGCCAAGCATGAGAGTGTGCCATAATACCAGTTTTCCGCCAGTGAGCCATAAACAAACCAGTGTGCCAAGCATAGGAGTGTGCCATACCAGGCAGCTAGTAGTGTGCCATATACATACCAGTGTGCCATAATACCAGTCTAACATGCTGTCAGACCTTTTCAGATATGAAATTTCTATAACGCAGGAATGTTTAAATTTGGGGCCAGGAATTGCGTCACGCTAACAACTTGTCTGCGTCGTTGATATATAACAAGAACAAGAGACAAGCTAAACTCGTTAGTGTTACGCATACAAGAAAGGACATTTAACATTGATCAAAGACTGTCTAATGGGCTCTGTTTATTTTATTTATTTGTTACAACCAAACAGGGTTTAGATCAAATGGTTTAAAAGTAAGGGAACACAATGACAACTAAGATAGATATCTCAGTATTGTGTTTATTTCGTCAGATCGAAACTCTGAAAGCCACGTAAACATGGAACAATGGGTTGCCCAATAAAGAAAAAAAAAACAAAGAAGGTTAAATGGCTTGGGTAAACCAGCTTGTAATGCTATTCGGCAATATGTACTATATGGTATGAGAATATTTATTAGTTAGAACTGATAATTTTAGCATCTTATAAAAACAGAGGCCCTACCACATTTATTTGATCATCACAAATGTCTGGTGTACTAATCCGCATGAAGCCGATTAAGTCGGGTAACGTGTGACTGTTAAAAACGATACCACGAATGAATGATTGTATGTCCCCTCACATACACATCCCTGTGGATATAAGTAAAGGGGGTATGAAATGCACACACGCCGTGGCGAAGTATGCCGGCGATGTCACAATAGAAATAAATTTTCATTTGTTAATAAAATCTATGGAGTCCCGGGATATAGGAATAAAACGACCCCAAACCAGTAAAAGATTGGCCAAGCCCATAAATTAATTCCTGCAGAAGGTTGATGGTTGATCTGAGAGCGCCATCTGCTGGCCAGGTAACATAACACCTGGACAGACCCCTGGAGTTGATGAATATATATCCTCCAATCAAATGAGGCCACATAGTGATGGGCTAGATCTAAAACTGGGCGGAAGACCACTATATAGAGAGGACACTCCAGAGCAGAAGAGAGAGACTGAGAAAAGCTTGGGGAGAGACCTGAGGGACGCTTGGAGGGAAGAAAGGCAATTATCATCGGCCGCCCCTTTAAGACCGACCACACCCTAATCTTCCACCACTCTATCTTCACTAACCAGATGGTAAAGTATGCCTGAATAATATGATATCTATTTTCTAATTGCATAGTCCTGATTTTAGATGTCCATCACAAACTAAAGGAATATAAATGAATTATTTTGCTGTTTGAGCCTAATAATCAGAATAGTCATTCCACCTTCCAGTCCCCTGCAGACGACTGCTAAGGGAGAGACTATTACCGGCTGCATATTTGAGCCATAATTTAGTGAAATTATTTATATTCCGAGAATACTGTTTGTGGACATCTAAAAATATCAATTATATACCTATAGTGAGATACGCTGGGACCGTGAAATAGCTTTTATATGTCAAGTGCCGTCCGCCCCACTCATAACCTAGCATAACTCCTTCCATATCCATCTTGCAGCCCTTCCGAACGAATGCATGTACCGTAAGTCAATAAGAAGCGTTGGGTAAACGTATATCGAATGAAGTGCTGTGATTGATCTGTGGAAGAGATAGTGTCCCTACCGAGTGTGTTATGTATCTCCCTGAAGGAAGTTGCATTTAGTGAATAGGCCCCCACAATAATAAATTGTGCTGCAGGTGATGCCCAGTAACTGAGTGTTTATCTTAGCCAGGTGGAGGATTGGTTTATAATGGGAAAGGTTTAAGTGAATAGAATAGAGCTTGGTGTTTAAGAATTGAGGCATGTATATCTGTGGTGCGGTCTATAAACCTAAAATATCTGTCCATTAGATTATTGCGTGTCGCAGTATCGCTACTAATCACGATCTATAATCACTTGTAAATTGTATCTTGCTAATCCGTTGATAACATACGATTGTATGAAACTTGACGTGTAAATAAATTTTGGTTTGAATTGTTTTACCGTTACGCAGTCTCATATCTTTATTGATTTTATTGTGTTTAAAAATATCTAGAGAGCATCAAAAGAACTCGGGATAACGCGCCATATATTTGTTAAGACGTATATTCATTGATTGGTTATTAATCCCTATCTTAGGGGTTAAATACCAATTTATACCACTGGTATTGGAGGCACTGTCAATAATATATATATATCTATATACATCTACGATAAGAAAAATATACGTCATAATTAATATATCCCTGACCTATTAAAGAAGTCAATAATCTCCAACATATTGGAGGCACTGCTGAGATGCTAAATGAATTTTTCACAATAAAATCAAGTTTATCTAAGATATTTGGAGGTTGCACTGTTGTGATGCTAAAGTAATTTTTCACAATAAAATCAAGTTTATCTATCAAGTAAGAGAGCAAGTTAGTGGTTGTGAGCGCCAGATCAAGTATTTGTGAAAGTAACATAAATTTGCTGGTCGTTAAGTAGCAGATTAAACTATTGGATTAAAACAGTGGTAATCACGTAACGTTTGTTGTTGGCTGTGGATACCTGTTTAAAGCATTGTTATCTGATTGCTGTAATACAGAAACATGTCCGATTCAGATACTGATAGCCAGGAGGAAATCTCTCAATCGAGTCTTATAGAAGCAGGAAGACAGATGGCAATATTTGAAGTGGTAGAACATATCTCAGAGTCATTGCATATTGAAACCGATCTGGTTGTATTTGTGAATACTATCAAAGACCGTGCCCAAAACCTTGTACACGATATGTGGGACAAAGAAGGTGATGTGCGTACATTCTTGAATTTGTTTTTAAACACAAACAACAAGCAAAGAAGGGATTGTATTATAATGGAATCATGGCCCTCCATAATGTATTTCTGTTGTGCATTTGCTAAACAAAATGCGATACAAAAGGTTGTCATGATGAAGACCATCGCTAACTTAAATGCAAAAATAGAAAATGGTAATGATTTAACAGACAAACCTGAGAATGCCACAACAGAAATAATTACTTTAAACGAACAGAGCCAGAAACTGCAAGAACAACTCCAAAGCTTACAAGCTGTATATAAAGAGAGTTGTGTTGAATTAAACAGTTTTAAAGAGAAATGTTCTAATTTAGAGCAGAAACTGTATGGCTATAAGCAGGAAATAATGCTTTCAAGTGAGTCCGAGGTGTCAAGCAGTGATGAAAGTGTTGAAACTGACACAGATGAAATTCAATGCTCACTGAAAACCTTGAAGAAAGAGGTACTAAAAGCCCGGATAGACTCCATATCCCAGGTAAAGGGTAGACAAACAGAAACTGTTTCCTCTGACCATAAGCCTGATGCTGGCCCTCATTTAAAAGAGCATGCCAAAGACAGTGGGGTGGATTCTGTAAGTAGCCCCGCCGATGATGTTAAACAGGGCGAAAGGGGGATCCCTTCAAGGCCTATAAAAGTGCAGGTCCAGCCATCTAATGAGACCAGTCATGGGAGTCATAGGTCAAATAAAAGGGCCCATACCACAAGCGAAGTTGCCCCTAAGCAACATCAGGATGCCTCCCAGGTATATGTTGCCAGGAGGAAATCATACGCTGAGGTGGTAAGAGGGAATAATCCAGATAGGAACCCCAGGGTCACGCCTGCCCCGCGCCCACCAAGAAGTGGGGAGCAGAGGTCACCCAATGACTGCAGAAGGTATGAGCAATGGCCACGACCGCACAATAGTCACAGGGAATATGCCCAAGGGCCTAGGCCTGCCCAAAGAAATAGGTATCCCCAATTAGTGATTCTCCTCAAAGTGATGATCCCCCTCAAATAGGTAGGTCACCCCCTCGCGTTAAGGTCCCTGAAAATAGAAGGGGAGGTCAGACAGGAGACCCCAGGCCCAGATCACACCGTCAGAACAGAAGTAGTAATGCTGATTCTGACACATCAAATAATTCTAGGCCCGAGCGTAATAGGATCCGCAGAAATAGATACCTTAAACGAAATGATCAGAATGACCGAATAAACCAATTAGAATACCGGTTATATCAATTAGCTGAACAATTGGTGAAGATCACCGAGTATGTATGGGCACGGCGGCCTGATAACTCTTTAGGGATAAATCCAGTGGCCACCCAAGGGCCACAGGATCAATAACACCTCAGATGTTATTGAATCAGAGGGAACAACTGAATGAAATAGCATAGGTGGCACAACCTGACACCATTGAATCCCCAGGTCTACATATTAATAAGGAATCTAAAAGTATGTAAAGGGGGATTTCTGCTGTTGGATGCTAACCACTCTCCTATTTTTCAGCCTACTTCTAGTCCCTCTGATATAAACAGGCCATTAACCGCAACCGACTCTCAAGAGATCGTCGTAGCCAGATGCCCCGATGGAGAGCCAGCTACCCGTTGCGCATTAGCCTACAAGAAACCTAAGGTTCTCTGTACGGTGGGTAAGGATGAGAATCTCCCTACCCCAGGTAAAGTGATTTTCAACACCAGTTCATGGAGTTGCCCTCGGAGGTTAGAAACAGGTATTAACAGGGTCTGTTATAATAAATCCCTACGATAACTGCATGATTGCAGGAGTAAACCTCGTGGGAAGGACGAATCCAATCACTGGTTTTAACTCGTTAATACGGTCAAAGAAATTAAATTTGTAGGAATATATATATATATACACACGTATTTATATATATATATATTATTATATCTCTACAGGGCGATATCCTATTCAGTCCCCTATTAGGAAAGCAAGCCCACAAAAGGGGGATGATATACTTAATGGCTCACAAGAATTGAAAGGGTTAATAATCTATGTGTCACTGTCTTGATGAAATGCATTAAAATTAAAATAAATGCCGCGCTGCATCTAAGGGAAAGCATGGAATAAATCAGAAATGGGGAAGATTACCCGTTTCCATTTACCATGATCCTAAAGTCACATAGATGAAGTGTTAACCTAAATATTTACATGTTGTGTATATCAATTCTTATGAAGTTCATCTCATTTTAGAAAGATAAGATGAGTGAAGTGACAATTGGTCACTCGCATGGAGACGTGTCCTAAAGACTCAGATGTCAGGAGCAGCCATGCTGGAAGTGACAGAAAGTCATGGGAGCACCCTGTCATAAAGGATACCCAAAGAAACGGAAGGATGACGACAAGTGCATCATTGGTTATTTGAAAATCAACCTCCATAGATGAAAAGATCAACAAGCCACAAGATGTTTCGCTTGAAAGGTCTTTACCCGGGGAAAACACTGCTTGATTCAAATCCATTTTCATCAACTGGAATTCATTGATTCACCCTCAGATTACCCCGTTCGTAAAAGAAATGGGGGAACCACAAAAGGGGGATGGTCGTGAGAACCCATCATGCATTTACCAATTTTTTTTCTTCTGCACCAATTATCGCATGGAGTCGATGCCTAACAACTTCTTAAAGACTAAGGCTACCATACAGATGTAAAATTTCCTATCCAATTGGTCCATGTCAATTCCTACTCATGAATCTGGATGAGTAGATATTGAAAAGGGGGATTTGTCAGACCTTTTCAGATATGAAATTTCTATAACGCAGGAATGTTTAAATTTGGGGCCAGGAATTGCGTCACGCTAACAACTTGTCTGCGTCGTTGATATATAACAAGAACAAGAGACAAGCTAAACTCGTTAGTGTTACGCAACAAGAAAGGACATTTAACATTGATCAAAGACTGTCTAATGGGCTCTGTTTATTTTATTTATTTGTTACAACCAAACAGGGTTTAGATCAAAATGGTTTCACACAACTAAGATAGATATCTCAGTATTGTGTTTATTTCGTCAGATCGAAACTCTGAAAGCCACGTAAACATGGAACAATGGGTTGCCCAATAAAGAAAAAAAAAACAAAGAAGGTTAAATGGCTTGGGTAAACCAGCTTGTAATGCTATTCGGCAATATGTACTATATGGTATGAGAATATTTATTAGTTAGAACTGATAATTTTAGCATCTTATAAAAACAGAGGCCCTACCACATTTATTTGATCATCACAAATGTCTGGTGTACTAATCCGCATGAAGCCGATTAAGTCGGGTAACGTGTGACTGTTAAAAACGATACCACGAATGAATGATTGTATGTCCCCTCACATACACATCCCTGTGGATATAAGTAAAGGGGGTATGAAATGCACACACGCCGTGGCGAAGTATGCCGGCGATGTCACAATAGAAATAAATTTCATTTG
Organism: Leptobrachium leishanense; assembly: GCA_009667805.1. NCBI lineage: Eukaryota > Metazoa > Chordata > Amphibia > Anura > Megophryidae > Leptobrachium > Leptobrachium leishanense. The sequence continues at coordinate 55,213,226 of CM019072.1, forward strand.
TTAATAAAATCTATGGAGTCCCGGGATATATAGGAATAAAACGACCCCAAACAGTAAAAGATGGCCAAGCCCATAAATTAATTCCTGCAGAAGGTTGATGGTTGATCTGAGAGCGCCATCTGCTGGCCAGGTAACATAACACCTGGACAGACCCCTGGAGTTGATGAATATATATCCTCCAATCAAATGAGGCCACATAGTGATGGGCTAGATCTAAAACTGGGCGGAAGACCACTATATAGAGAGGACACTCCAGAGCAGAAGAGAGAGACTGAGAAAAGCTTGGGGAGAGACCTGAGGGACGCTTGGAGGGAAGAAAGGCAATTATCATCGGCCGCCCTTTAAGACCGACCACACCCTAATCTTCCACCACTCTATCTTCACTAACCAGATGGTAAAGTATGCCTGAATAATATGATATCTATTTTCTATTTGCATAGTCCTGATTTTAGATGTCCATCACAAACTAAAGGAATATAAATGAATTATTTTGCTGTTTGAGCCTAATAATCAGAATAGTCATTCCACCTTCCAGTCCCTGCAGACGACTGCTAAGGGAGAGACTATTACCGGCTGCATATTTGAGCCATAATTTAGTGAAATTATTTATATTCCGAGAATACTGTTTGTGGACATCTAAAAATATCAATTATATACCTATAGTGAGATACGCTGGGACCGTGAAATAGCTTTTATATGTCAAGTGCCGTCCGCCCCACTCATAACCTAGCATAACTCCTTCCATATCCATCTTGCAGCCCTTCCGAACGAATGCATGTACCGTAAGTCAATAAGAAGCGTTGGGTAAACGTATATCGAATGAAGTGCTGTGATTGATCTGTGGAAGAGATAGTCCCTACCGAGTGTGTTATGTATCTCCCTGAAGGAAGTTGCATTTAGTGAATAGGCCCCCACAATAATAAATTGTGCTGCAGGTGATGCCCAGTAACTGAGTGTTTATCTTAGCCAGGTGGAGGATTGGTTTATAATGGGAAAGGTTTAAGTGAATAGAATAGAGCTTGGTGTTTAAGAATTGGCATGTATATCTGTGGTGCGGTCTATAAACCTAAAATATCTGTCCATTAGATTATTGCGTGTCGCAGTATCGCTACTAATCACGATCTATAATCACTTGTAAATTGTATCTTGCTAATCCGTTGATAACATACGATTGTATGAAACTTGACGTGTAAATAAATTTTGGTTTGAATTGTTTTACCGTTACGCAGTCTCATATCTTTATTGATTTTTTGTGTTTAAAAATATCTAGAGAGCATCAAAAGAACTCGGGATAACGCGCCATATATTTGTTAAGACGTATATTCATTGATTGGTTATTAATCCCTATCTTAGGGGTTAAATACCAATTTATACCACTGGTATTGGAGGCACTGTCAATAATATATATATATCTATATACATCTACGATAAGAAAAATATACGTCATAATTAATATATCCCTGACCTATTAAAGAAGTCAATAATCTCCAACAATGCCATGCATACCAGTGTGCCATCATGTGACTCTGCCATGTATGCCACGTGCCATGATATATATGCTTAATGAAAATAAAACACAAAATGTATACACTACAAAAACTAAATTGCCGCCCAAGCCCAACACTAGAGTGGTTGGGTTTGGCTTGAAGAAAAGGTGGCAGCTCTACAGAGGGTACAGGAAGAAACTTGTAGCGTGGTGAACACAGTAGGAGGCCTGAGGCCTTGGGGACACACAACTGGAGGCTTGGGGAACAGGAAACAGAGTTGTCAGGGAACAGGCTTCAAGAGTAACATGCACCAAGCATTGGCAATGCTGAACACCTTGGGACCTCCACCCTTATGTAGAGAACACAGGGCTCATTAGAGGGAGCACCTGTGGTTGCCTGGAGAAGAGTCAGAATTGTAACGATCAAAATGCTACCTACCCAGTAGTCACGTGCGGAGGGAGAGTTTAAAAAGGGTTACAGCTCCAAGCTTCTGGACTTACTAACTCTGCCCACTCTCAGGGCCCCAACTTATGCCAACCTAACCCCCCTTAAACCGTACACACCCTTCCGACTATACGCTGTGACCACGAACGTAATAGGGCACTTTCGAAACCCCCTTAACTGTAGTGAATACAAATATCCAGATGGAATACACCGTTAGGATCCAAATGTCTACCTGAGACAAAATAAAACTTTGCATTTGGATTAAAAGCTTAATCAGAACAATATATCCCAAATATTGTACAAAACCACCCTTCACCTTTAAAAACAAATTTCAGACAGTATTGGTGGCAATACTACCAGTAGAAGTGGTAGAGGCCAAAACAGTAATTGAATTTAAGCAAGCATGGGATAGGCATAAGGCTATCCTAAAAACAAAATATAAATCCAGGTAAAGTATCCATGTAATTGGGCAGACTAGATGGGCCGAAAGGTTCTTATCTGCCGACATTTTTCTATGTTTCTATGTTTCTAATAGATTCCAATAGGAGTGTAATACGATTTATAAAGTTCACTTGTGGTACCAGCTTTGCATAGAACAACTGTATAGATTCTTAATAACATAGACTGGCCTACATGCCACTATCATACACACCAATACAAGACAAGGGTACCAGTTAAGTAGAAATACCAACAGACGGACCCGTATGATATCCGGATCTAAAATAATTCATTCAAAGGACCTCCAAGTGAAGCAGGATGCATATAGATACAATGTTTAATCTCAATTGCCCAGCAGCATCTAACCTAAATAGCCCAACATTGGAATTCTAGACACCGGTCACTTTAAAAAACCGCACCTGACGCGGGTTTCACCTGTAAGCATTCCGATGAGCCATTTCTGGTGAAACGCACGTCGTTTGCGTTTTTAGACAAGGACCGTTCAAGAAATCCAATGTTGGGCTATTTAGGTTAGAGGCTGCTGGGCAATTGAGATTAAACATTGTATCTATATGCATCCTGCTTCACTTTGAGGTCCTTTGAATGAATTATTTTAGATCCGGATATCATACGGGTCCGTCTGTTGGTATGTCTACTTAACTGGTACCCTTGTCTTGTATTGGTGTGTATGATAGTTGGCATGTTGGCCAGCCTATGTTATTAAGAATCTATACAGGTGTTCTATGCAAAGCTGGTACCACAAGTGAACTTTATAAATCATATTACACTCCTATTGGAATCTATTGCCACCAATAGTGTTTGAAATTTGTTTTTAAAGGTGAAGGGTGGTTTTGCACAATATTGGGGTATATTGTTCTGACTAAGCTTTAATCCACATATAAAACCAAATGCAAAGTTTTATTTTGTCTCAGGTAGACATTTGTATCCTTCCTGACGGTGTATTCCATCGGGATATTTGTATTCCATTTCTATGGAGGGGTAAACCCTATGGTCTCCTGTGATTTCCACAATTATTCTCTGGTCTTCCATTTAAAACAAGTTACTGTTTACTACCGCGTTAGTGATTATGCACCCCTTAACTGTATAGCACCCCAATCCAGGAGACTAACCATACACAGCTAATATCTACCAAATGCTATATACTACAGTAACGCTAAACCGAGCAATTCGAGAAGCGCAAAGCATCTAGATCAAAGACAGCACTAGGTTTCAAAGTTTTAATGGAAAAAGATAAAAAAATACAGTGCCAGTAGCTTTGGGTATTTACAGATTTCAAATGTCCCTGAAGGTTCTTAGATGTTCATCCACCCAAGCCCTTGAAGAAAATACCCTGGGCCACATTACACACTTAACGCAAATGTTAACGCTCACTTGCGTGAGCATTAACGTTAGCTGCGGTGTTTACCACATATTACAATCCAAACACAAATGGGTTAAGTAACCCGTTTGCGTTTGGTGCCTTGCGCTTTTCAGCGTGAGGTTACTGTACTTTGCGCTCCCCATGTTAAGTGTAGGGAGCACAAAGTGTTAATCAGCGTTAGTATTACAATCTACTAGCGCTGATTAACGTCCGGCTGTGGTTAGCAAAAAGTTAACCACAGCCAGGACTTGTTGTTAACTGATTCCGCAGAATCTGTTAACACCATCCAGAAAAAATAAAAAATGAACGCTATACTCACCTCCTGTCCCGCAGCGAGGACCGCGACTCCAACCGCCTCCTCCGTCCGGCGGGAGCAGGGAAAGACTGGGGGAAAATGTCCCCCCCGTCTCTCTGTAACGGTAGGCCCCTTATAGGGTGATGGGAAGCCCCCAGGCTGTGTAGAGTGAAGCCTTTAGGGCAGGTATATGGTTTTGTTTGCAGACCTCAGCAATCCCTTGCAACACTTAGGAAACACAATGAATTCTACACACTGCAGGACAGGACCCAATACTTGAAAAAATGTGAATAATATATTGTAAGACAGAACTTGATACGTGAATGCACAATTAATGCAGCACACTGCAAACCCTCACACTCCCAGCCAGGGAGTTCAGACAAAGCCCTGAGAATCACTCACACCATATGGCTTTGTGGCCAAATGCCTGTAAAGTGAAAACACCTGAACTTGAAAACACGAATGCAGTACAATGCAAGACAGAACTTGATACGTGAATGCAGCACACTGAAAATCCTCACACTCCCAGCCAGGGAGTTCAGACAAAGCCCTGAGAATCACTCACACCATATGGCTTTGTGGCCAAATGCCTGTAGAGTGAAAACACCTGAACTTGAAAACACGAATGCAGTACAATGCAAGACAGAACTTGATATGTAAATGCAGCACACTGCAAATCCTCACACTCCCATCTATGGAGTTCAGACAAAGCCCTGGAATCACTCACACCATATGGCTTCATGACCAAATGCCTGTAGAGTGAAAACACCTGAACTAGACACGTACAGACAAATCTAAACAGACAAGATACATACAGAGGAAGTTCCAGAAACCAAGCCAGGTCATACACGAGATATCAGATAGCAGAAACTACTTAGGGAGCAGACTAGAGAATATCCAGAAATCAGAGCCAAAGAGTCATACACAGATTATCAGAACTTGAACTAGAATAAACACGAGGAACAGGCACTAGAGGATCTCAGACTTAGTCTATCCTCATCCAAGGATCAAATGCCTGGTTGGCCCTATATATAGCGCTAAGCAGGTCATGTGACTGCAGACCCTCAGCCCAATGGGAATGGTCTGTAGAGCCTGAACAAGAAAACCAGACAGACTAGAAAATCCCTGCTCCCACCACCAGGGGGTAGGGTTGAGACGTAACACTCTCCCTGCGTATCACTACGCCGACCGGCCGGATGTCGCGAGGCGAGATCCGACTGGTCATGTGACCGGCAGGTGAAACTCAATGGAGTCCTATGGACTCCATCAAGTGGATGCCTGCGGCTGCGCTCAGTGCTGCCGCGATCATCGTGGGGGTTACCACGCGGTAACAATGCAGGCAGCATTTTTTGCACCTGCATTGTAATCCAGCGTTAAAGCGCGGGCGCAAGGGGGAAAATTGCGGGCGCAGTCTTTCCTCCCTTGCGCCCGCGTTTTAACGCTAGGACTGTAATAGAGCCCCCTGTGTTATGGGTGAGCATCCTGTTCAAAGACCTGGCCCCTGACCCTCCTCCCCAACCCCCAACCCATTTGGTTCAGCCTAAGAAAGCAGATCAGATAAAGGGTTGTCAATATCAGAGGTCTTGCCTTGCAAACTCCTTTGCAAAGCCAGGAGAAAACCCCCCACAAATTCTGTGTTTAAAATCTGACACACTGCACAGAAAATGATACCTGTGTGTGACAAGAATGATTACAGGATCTGGCCTGGACTCACAGGTTATAGCAGGAAAGAGGCTGCCAGGGTTTTCATAGAGGAACAGCACCAGCTAGGCCCTCCCTGCATTGACGGCGGAGTGTGCCATGACACTAGGAGGTATTATTAGACTGCATATAGGGTAACTAAAATTTGAATCAAATGCTCTATTTTATTCTATCAAAAAATATCGGCAAGTAGCAGACGATATTTTTTGCGACATCAGTGGTGACAATCAATCATAACTGAAGACTAAAGTATGATCATGTTTTGATAAACAGTGGGCCATTTAAAAGCCCATAAAAAGCATATTTCTGGCTGATACCGCAACAAGATAACGGAATGCAATAGACTGTGTGCATATTTCATTAATATTTTGGTATGTTGTTTTTTCCCCTTAATTTCTTTTAATGATGATTAAACATTGCCAATATCATAGCAATGATATGATACCATAAGTAACGTACATTACCCCTGCCATACACCACATCAAATAAGCTTGTGTATTTGAAAATCCAATGTTTAAATGAAAGTTTCCATGTGTATTTCTCTATTTCCCTACTCAAAAAGCCATTTATCAAGGGACCCTGAGCATTCCAGATTTTGGACTCTTGGGTATTTAGGAATCTGGAAAAATCAAAAGCCGTAAGGGAGGTTGGACACGGCAGGGGAGCCCATGAAATACACGTTGGGAGACACTGCATACCGCTTAGTGAGTGATATGTTGTACAGAGCCAGCATGTCCCTCGCTGACTCTGTGCAGCATGTCACACATTGGTGCTGCTGAGTCTTCCAGCGTGTAGTCCTGCACCCCATGGAGGAGATCTGTGCTGAAGCAGGACCTGTCTGGAGCATCGGGGAGGCAATAACAATGAAACCCAGAAGACTCTGAAAAATGCGTATTTAGGAATCTTACGACTTCAGGAATCTGGATAAAATGTGTCCACTCTAGCATCGAGTGCTGCAACAGACCACAGCACACTCTGGGAGCCTCAGGCAGCCCCAGTATGTGACATGCTGCTTGGAGTCACATTGACTTTTGCATCATGTCTGCGGAGGAAGGCACTCCCAACGTGCATAACAGACTGCAGAGGGAGAATCTGGGATCTCTTAAGGCTAGTGAGAAGGAGGTTACAGAAGTCGACGTGGGAGATAATAAGAACTTGGATGAGCATTTAAGTAGAGTCCTGATTAAGAAAGGAGCAGACACGTGCAATGTTTTTAGGTGGAAGTAGCAAGATTTGGTAAGCGACTAAATGTGAGGCGTAAAGGAAAGAATATATAATTATATGTTTTGTTTCAATTATTTTCATATTTTGTTTTTGTTACTCTACACATTTTAGTTCATTCATTTCATTTTTCTCTATATGGCATTTTGCACTTCATTGATTAAATATTGATGGTGTTTTATAATTACTGTCTATTTATTGATGTATTTCAACATATTTACAATTTTGAAACATATCGATAATCCAATAAAGGGACATTGTTTTGTTTTTTTGTCCTTGCTGTCAATCTCATTTAATAAATGATTTTATTTGTTTTGCAATATTTATTTATTTATTTATTTTATTTATAAAGGATTTTATCAGGAAGGATACATTGAGATTTCTCTCGTTTTCAAGTATGTCCTGGGTTCGAGAACATTGAGTGGTTACAGAAATACAAAATAGTAAAATGCAAGATATTAACACAAGACCAAATATACAGATTAACAGAAAAATAAATATGGAGCAAATAAAGTCATTATGTTACATGTTTACAGGTGCATTTCGTATTGAGGTATGTTAATAGGGAAGTCTTAAGGGACTTTAGACTGGGGGAAGATTTGACGGTGTCTGGGAGGTTATTCCATATTTGCGGTGCTCTGTAGGAAAATGAGGATCGAGACATTATCTTTTTGTATTGCAAGTAAGGTGCTGGTCCTGGATCTGAGGTTATAGGATAAGGGAACTGCCGGGGGAAGCAGCATATTCAGGTAGGGTAGTAGCTTCCCAGAAAAGCTCTTAAACACCAGGTTGGAAAGGTGAAGGGTGCGTCTAGAGTCCAGTGATGGCCAGTTTAGTTCTTTTAACATGTCACAATGGTGTGTCATGTAGTTACATTGTAGCACAAAGCGACAGAATGAGTTATAAAATGTAGTAAGTTTCTGGAGGTGTGTTTGTGGGGCGGCTGCATACACTACATCTCCGTATTCAATGGCTGGCATAAGCATTTGTTGTACAATCTGCTTTCTTACCGCGGGGCTCAGGCAGGATTTGTTTCTGTACAGGGCACCTAGTTTGGGGTAGAGTTTAGATGAGAGTTTTTCGATGTGGGGGCCAAAAGATAGATTTGGGTCTAACCACATACCTAGGTATTTGAGAGAAGTGACTGTGGTCAGTGTGCCATTTGATTTTGTCCCAACACATAGATGGGGTGTTTGCAATTTGTGTAGTTTAGGTGCGGTTCCAAAGAGCATTGTAACAGTTTTGTCAGTGTAGCGCTGTGTTAAAAATCTTGCTGTGGCAGTACCTATTTTTGGCCACAAGATGGAGACTATCGCGATCAGAGATACTGGACATTGGGACTACAATGCCCGGCATGCTTTGCAAGAGGACAGGAAGTGGGTGGGGACGGGACACTTACATCCTCTGCCTCGTGGAGAAAGTTCCAGAGCGCGCCAGGGAACGGGAGAGAGCAGACGCAGTGCCATACTTTTGTGAGAGGGCCTAGGGCGGAAAGCAAGTGAGACCTGTCAGTTCAGTTACCGGGTCATTCAGTCCTCAAGAGAAGGAGCCCTCCAAGTTCCAGAGTTGCTGTAGAGGGGACCAACCGAAGACCTCGAGTAAGGAGTCACCGCAAGCGGATCGGGGACAGAGAGCAGGCGGTGAGCTGAGGAAAAGTCGTGGACAAGCTACGGGAAGTCAGACAACGGATCCGGCCGCTAGTATCCCCAGTCAAAATCCAGCGGAGAGACGTCCTGGGTCAGCGGAGCCTAAAGCAACCGGCGGATGGGTGAGAGGCCTCCAAGGCCGTTTATAATACCAAGAGCACGCTGCTGTTTTCTCTTTAAAAATCCACAGGGCCCCAACTTGACTAGTCGAAGACCTTTCTTAAGTAATTTCACTGGCCAGTTGAACAGTACCCGGGTACCTTACACACATACACACCTTTTACATTCTGGGACTTAACCTGTGCAGGACTCATTTTTGTTACGAATCGGAACGGGGGTTAAAGATACGTTCCGAATATATTTTTCTCTTTTCCGCTGCGCGTTTGCCGTGATACGAAGTGATTGTATATTCTGGGGTTCCGCTACTTGTCCCTTTTCTGAATATTCGTGCAATTGCATTTTGTTTTATGTTCGGTTACGAATATTTTATTTTCCGAAATACGAAGCCTCGTGTTTCGTGTCTTTTCCGCTACGCGTTTTATCGCAATACGACAGTACTGTAATAATATCTGTGAATACCGTATCTTAATATCTGCAAAACATTTTAGTAAACTATTTAAATGATAAAAACCCACAACTGTGTTGGAGTATATTTATTCCCTAGTGCGGGGAGACTGACCCGTGGTTCATTTTCAGCGACTCCTCCGGGAGTGAGCGCTACATCAGTATTTAGAAAAAGTTTGTTATTTGCGATCCACTTTTCTACCCCTGTGAATTGTTCTTGCAGCACTGCCTCCAGCTGTGGGAGATTTGGTTTGCTGGTATAGATTACAGTGTCGTCTGTGTACATGTGTACAGTTGAAGCTTTGCAGACATTGGGCAGATCGTTTATGAATATTGTGAATAGCAGGGGGCCAAGTATCGAGCCTTGGGGTACACCGCACGTGACTGGGAGGGGAAGGGAAGTGCTGTCAGAAATGGACACAAATTGAGACCTATCAGACACATATGATTGGAACCAGGTTAACGTACTATCACCAATACCAGAGTTTTTAATTTTTTGTAATAGGATGCCATGGTCTACTGTGTCAAAAGCCTTGGCAAAGTCAAGGAAGATGGCTCCAGTTAGATTTCCTTGTTCCATGCCCGCTTGGATATCATTACAAACTTTTAAAAGGGCAGTTATAGTTGAATGGTTTGGACGAAAGCCTGATTGATTTGGGGTTAAATAGTTCTGATACTGATAATAATCACGTAATTGAGTGTAGACACATTTTTCCAGAATTTTTGACATTACAGGGAGCAGTGATATTGGGCGGTAGTTGGATACCAAAGTATTGTCTCCACTTTTATGGATAGGTACCACCCTTGCAGTCTTCCAGAGTTTGAGTATGTATCCAGTCGCCAGTGATTCATTAATCAGGGTTGTGACAGGTTTTGCAATTGCTGGTGCACTGATTTTCAGCAGCATTGCTGGGATTTGATCAGGTCCAGACTGGTATTTCATTTTTTGGTTATGGAGAAGTTTAGTGATGGCACTGACAGGCACTGGCCTAAAACTGAATTTCTCTGGGTTACGGGGTCTTTGCACTGTTGGTGGGTCCTGACCTGAGTGCAGTCTTTCTGATTGCGTGTCATTTCCTAGCTTAGCAACGAGGGTGGTGGCGCATCCAACAAAATAATTATTAAAAGCATTTGCTACATCTAGGGGGTGTTGTACAGTTTGGTTGTTTACTTTTAAAGCAGCTGGTTGGGAGTGGCTGGGGGGTGCTTGTATGTTACTTATGATTTTCCAAAAATTTCTGGGGTTTGATATGTTATTGTTTAAATTTTCATTGAAGTACTGGGCTTTAGCCATTTTTGTTTCTTTTGTGCATTCATTCCGGCATTTTCGGTATTCACAGTGATCGTTCATGGATACAGTACTCTTGAACTTTGACCACAGGGAGTCTCTAAACTGGTACATATGCGTGAGGTCAGCTGTAACCCAGGGGAGATGGGCCCCTTTTACTCGCACTTTACGCAGTGGGGCATGGGAATTCCAGACTTGCAGGAGCTCAGACTGAAAGTATTCAACTGCACAGTCTAGGTCTGGGATTAGGTTTAGTCTGTACCAGGGGAGCTGTATGAGATCACTTAGGAAGGATTCAAGAATAAATTTCTTGAAAGACCTGGTGGTTATTACCTTTGGGGGAGATTTCAAGGCCTTTATTTTGCGCACGCAATACACTAGACAATGGTCACTAAAGCTATTAGCAAGAACGCCTGCCTCCTGTATTCTATCAGGAGAGGAGGAGAGAATCCAGTCCAGCAAGGTATGGTTAGGGCTTTTCATATTAATGCGAGTGGGGGAGGAGATTAATTGAGTTAGCTGCAAAGTTTTAAACAGTGTTTATTGTTTTTAGGATTTAGCCAATCTGTATTAAATCGCCGAGGACCAGCAGTTCACTTTTTTGGTTTCGGGTAAGTAGGTTATTAAGGATTTGAGATATGTCAGAGAGAGTGTGCACTGGAGAGCTCGGTGGGCGATAGAACCCAGCAACAATGATTGATTTAGTGAATGGGATCTCAATTATACCAGAGAGGAAATCAAAGGTGACAGGAGAGCTAGAAGACTGTAAGGGGGTGAACTTTAAGGACTCCTCAACATAAATAACAATTCCCCCTCCTCTCTTTGCTCTGTCTTTTCTATAACATAAATACCCCTGTATTGATATGGCAGAGTCTGGTACTTTTGGGGTTAACCATGACTCAGTGAGCACAATGACTTTGGGTTTGTAATAGCAACACCAAGCCTGAAGCTCATCCAATTTAGGGAGTAAACTTCGGATGTTACAGTGCACAAATGAGAGGCCTTTTTTAGTGGGGAGACTAAAGGTTGTGTCACCTATAGCAGTGGTCCCCAACCCAGGCCCTCAGGGCCCACTAACAGGCCAGATTTTGCAGATCACCTTGGGGAAATGCAGACTGAATCCTGCAATCACTGAGCAGCAAATCATAACACCTGTGCTGTGCTTCAGATATCTGGCAAACCTGGCCTGTTAGTGGGCCCTGAGGGCCTGGGTTGGAGACCACTGACCTATAGGACCAGGGTTAGATTGCACATCGTTTGCCAGGGAAAGTAGCAGAATGAATAGAAATTTGGACAGAGTTTTCTTTTGGTGATACTGTAATTGCACAGTATTAAATCTCTGAGTGGGGGTAGGAGGGCTGGACTTTAGTACTCTCCACCAGCACTCAGCTGACAGGTTAGAAGAACCAAGTAGGCTGGGGTGTATAGGGACTTGATTTCCATGCTGGGGCAATTGGAAGGTGTATAGAGGCGAGGGTAGCTTTGGAGAGAAGGGAGAGAGAAAAGAAAAGCAGTAGTGGTATATACATTATAGAGAAAGGTGGGGGTGAGAGTAGTTGGGTGGGCGAGAGAGTAGAGGAAGCAGGGATTTAATGAGGGAATGTAGTGCAGCTGCGTAAGGAGTGTGATAGGAGGGTATAAATCAAATGAAAACCGTGGGGCGGGTGGGAACAAAGTCCAGGAGAAGCCAGAATGAGTTGCTGTCTACGTCTGATGGGTGAGGAAGCGATGTAAGAATGCTTGCTGAGGAAAATAAATAAATAAATAAATAAAAAATAAACAAACAAAAAAAAAAAAAAAAGGACACATAAGATCAGAAGGGGTTTGGGGTGCAATAAAATTCGTAAACTCAGTGGTTCAGACCGGGGGGGGGGAATAGATAAGAACAAATGGTTCTAAGGTAAATTGAGCAGTGGCAAATGTGCCTAGCTACACATAAACTGAATACATAGAGAAAAATATGCATACATATATACAGAGTAGCAATTAGGTCTACCAGCACAGGACTGAATACATATGGAGAAACACACGCACATATAAAGAACATCTATCTTTACCAATGTGGCACTCAAATAAGATAATAAACAATGTTGTTACTATACTGCAATATATGTTTTCATTTGTATAGCAATAGTACAATGTGATTGGGTGGTTTGTTGTTGTGTGTATTGGATAATATATGTCAGTGCATAATTGTGTATAATAACATATATAATAACAGGCTATGCCGTAGAGGTTTGAGCAATGACAGATGTTGTATTTTCCTTCATTTTACTGTATTGCGTATGAGATCTTAGATATATGTATCTATGTATAAAAAAATAAAGAGACCCCGCACTCCACATACCATGATACTTGCTCTGGTGAATACAATCCGACTGCAAATTGATAGATAGAGACTTCTTATGAAGGTATAAAATTCCAACTTTATTTTAGCAACATTCATGTATCTACTGTATGTATAGACAGCCTTTGTTGATGTTACTATTGCAGTATTTTACTGGAGGTTACACTTTGTGCTTGTGTCTAGAGACAATTCATTTGTATTTTTTTCTATTTTTCTTTTACAGTGCTCATTAAGGATTTTCTGTACAGGGTTATTCAAAGAGAATCGAAAAGTCACCGCACGTTCGGTGACTTTTCGTTCTCTTCAATTCGGTTCCTTTTGCCGATCCCATTTCGGCGACCCTGCGGTGTATTCAGCAAGCACCACAGGGTCCCCGAATTGCAGGGAAAGGTCACCGCAATCCCGCCAAAAACTAACCGCAAAACCTGGCGAATGCACACCGAAAACCCGCAAAAACATCCAGATTAACCTCGCCGATACTCTGGAAAACCCGAGCAGGAGCCGATCGCACACAGCGCAGCCGCCGGAAAAACCCAACACCGCAGACGAATGGAGTGAATAAATTAAAAAAACTGTTCGCTTGAATGTTTGAAAAGTGAAATGCTGTTTGCAAAGAAACTGAGCAAAAATGTCTGAAATTTACATATGAGGTCCAATGAATGAAAAAGAAATCTCGAAAAATGCTTAAAATATCCTTAAAAATCTATAAATAAAGAGACTCTTTACTGAAGAATATTATAATAAACGGTTTATTAGATATTGAATTAAAATGGGAATCTTGTTAACATTTAAGCCTATGGGATTCGCCTGAATAAACCTGCCGAATTAAACCACCGAATGGCAGGGCATTTCGGGAACTTTTCACTGCTGGTTTGTGTTCTCTGAATAGACGAAGCATTGCTTCTCTATGGGGATTCACTGCCCTCGAACAGGCACCGTATGGGCAGGCAATTCGCCAGTATTTGTCAAATTGCCTGCTCTCTGAATAGCCGAATGGCCAAGAAAGGTAACCGAATGCTGATTTTCAGCGTTCGGTTCCCTTTCGGCAGCCATTCGGATCTCTTTGAATAACCCTGGTAGTGTTTTTGTACCTTTTATTCTTTGTTGTGTCTGGTTGTACGACATATTGGGTGATCTTAGTATTATTTTGCATTCAGGGCTATTCAGACAGCGGTGAAAAGCAGGAGAATGACTGGAGAATGGAAAATTCTAGGTCAAAATAGCCAAACCAGAAAATTTCTCCCATTTAACTCACTTTCCAAATTGGCTATTTTGACCTAGAATTTTGAATTCTCCAGTCATTCTCCTGCTTTTCACCTCTCTCTGAATAACCCTGCTAGTTACACGTTACTGTACTTTATTTTTTGTGTAATTTTCTCTAGTTCTAACAATTGATATAGATTGTGCTACAAGTCTTCAATTTGTCTTTAAATAGTTTTATTTTTCCCATTTTTTTCCCTCATTTTCTTCTTTTTACACAATTTATCCACACAACTACTCGCTCTCGAGCACAGTCCTCCCTCCATTCTGTCTCTCCCATTGAACAGCGATGAGGAATTTGTTGGCGCCTTATAAATACTTGTAACTGTATCTGTAACCCAGCTTTTTTTTCTCCTGTGTTCTTTGTTTTTAGTCTTGCACACAATTATATTGTCTAATTAACCACACAGCTCTGGGATTTTTTTTTTCCCGCAGTTCTGGGAGGTGTACTTTTGGCGCTGCACAAATTAAATTGGCACTCACCTAGCTTACCTTTTTTCCTAGCTGTTCACTCACATTGTTAATTGGTGTGCCAGAGCACACGTCAACGCCCGACTCCGGAAGGCATGATACACTCCATTCGTCGATGGACATTGTCGAATGTAAGTTTCAAGATTTCTAATTTCGTTTGTTTATATAAGTCGAGCTAATGAGATTTGTTTATAGTATTTTTGTTGTTTGGCAATACATTAATGGTTTATATCGTACCATTGCCCTGCTGGACCCGAGTAGCTTCTTTTCTTTGCACTGGATATTCGGGTAATTAAACAATGTGTTGGTAACTTGTTATTATGCTTTATTGGTTGATCTTGTTATGTATATTTATTTATTTTATTTATTTATAAAGGATTTTACCAGGAAGGATACATTGAGATTTCTCTCGTTTTTAAGTATGTCCTGGGTTCAAGGTATATATATATATAGTGCGCTTAATGTTGTTGAAGCTTGATAAAAGCTGTATTTACAGCTGAAAGATTGTCTGAGACACTTAAATAAACATGCCACATCCCTGCAGGAGTGCCTCGGTGTCCTTTCAAAACTAAATTGTTTTGGTTGTGGCTGAGTGAGACAGGACTGAGTGTGGAATTATCTGTAGGGGTTATTCAGTAAGGGGCGAATTTAACATCGAATTGCACCGAACGGGTAATTTCAACATAAGTGCAATTTCATGGCAGTTCATCTATTCACTAAACTGTCAATTTGCCAAATACTGGTGAATTGACAGCGAAATACGGTGCAGTTCGCCGCAATTCGCCGATCTTCGGCGGCAGCAGAACTGTCTCATAGAGAAGTAATGGTTAATCTATTTACAGAAGTGTCAGGGAAATGCCCTGATTTTCGGTGGTTCAGTTCAACAGGTTTAAACGGGTGAATCCAATGGAACTCAATGTAAAAAAGATATCATTGTTTATTTTTTTTATTCAACCGTTTATTCTTTTCATTTTCAGCAAACAATCTTTTTATTTTTTAGAACACCTTTTACGTATTTTTTTTAAACAAAGTTTTTGACTCCATATTTTTTTAAAAGGTGTTTTTTTTCTTTTTATTCTGTAACAGACCTTTTAATAGGACTTTGTTTATTATTCAGACACATTTTTATTGGTTTAAACACCTGTTAGAAGTATGGCAGAGTTCAGTTTTTTCCCCTGCAGTGCGGTTGTCTAAGGCTAATGTCAGATGAACGCAGTCAGAGCGCACTCTACGTGTGTCTACAACAGACGGACGTACTGACACAAGATACTGTAGACACCACACAATCCGTTTTTGTTGACGGACGTAGAAAAAAAAAGGGAACTATGGGAAACAAAATTAATATGAAAAATGATACAAATTGGAAAATGATATGAAAAGCGATTTTGTGCATCAAGGTGCTGGACGTCGCAAATGCGCTTCGTCTGACTTTGTGTCATCACACACACAGACCGCTATGTGGACGTGGCGCACTCTGCGCTTCCGTCCTAGAGGTTTTACATTGTTGCCTAAATTGCATACGTATGCCATCTGCGTGGTGCGTCCGCACTTCGGTGCGCACGTACTTCGTGTGTGGGTCTCTATTGATCATGATTCTTTTCTACAACAGACGTTAAACTGTGCGGCGACAGGGACGTGATCACTGCGGTCATCTGCCACGGGCCTTAGGCGGTCTACAGTGAATCCATGTCCATGGTTAATCTATTTACAGAAGTGTCAGGGAAATGCCCTGATTTTCGATGGTTCAGTTCAACAGGTTTAAACGGGTGAATCCCATGGAACTCAATGTAAAAAAGATATCATTGTTTATTTTTTTTATTCAACCGTTTATTCTTTTCATTTTCAGCAAACAATCTTTTTATTTTTTAGAACACCTTTTATGTATTTTTTTTAAACAAAGTTTTTGACTCCATATTTTTTTAAAAGCTGTTTTTTTTCTTTTTATTCTGTAACAGACCTTTTAATAGGACTTTGTTTATTATTCAGACACATTTTTATTGGTTTAAACACCTGTTAGAAGTATGGCAGAGTTCAGTTTTTTCCCCTGCAGTGCGGTTGTCTAAGGCTAATGTCAGATGAACGCAGTCAGAGCGCACTCTACGTGTGTCTACAACAGACGGACGTACTGACACAAGATACTGTAGACACCACACAATCCGTTTTTGTTGACGAACGTAGAAAAAAAAAGGGAACTATGGGAAACAAAATTAATATGAAAAATGATACAAATTGGAAAATGATATGAAAAGCGATTTTGTGCGTCAAGGTGCTGGACGTCGCAAATGCGCTTCGTCTGACTGCTATGTGGACGTGGCGCACTCTGCGCTTCCGTCCTAGAGGTTTTACATTGTTGCCTAAATTGCATACGTATGCCATCTGCGTGGTGCGTCCGCACTTCGGTGCGCACGTACTTCGTGTGTGGGTCTCTATTGATCATGATTCTTTTCTACGACAGACGTTAAACTGTGCGGCGACAGGGACGTGATCACTGCGGTCATCTGCCACGGGCCTGAAGAGAATAATTGTCTCCAATTGTCCGTCCTTTAAACCCTAAGACC
Source organism: Leptobrachium leishanense (assembly GCA_009667805.1). Taxonomy (NCBI): domain Eukaryota; kingdom Metazoa; phylum Chordata; class Amphibia; order Anura; family Megophryidae; genus Leptobrachium; species Leptobrachium leishanense. The sequence continues at coordinate 55,230,327 of CM019072.1, forward strand.
CTGTCTTAGGCACACCTTGAGTTAACTCTCCTTCTGCGCAGGGAGAGAGAAAAATCCTTCAAAGAAAACACACGAGGCATGTATTTTTAGTCTGGCAATTTCTCTCTGCCGTTTCAACGTTTTTTGACACATATTTATGCTTGTGACAAGGCGTTGTCTCTTTATTTCATTGGTTAACATTTCAAAACATAACATAGTTCATTGGCCAGTTTCAATACAGGTCTGGTGACACATTTCTGGACAGTCCCGTGGCCCGAGACATGTGATTTCTTGAGACATGTGATTTCTTGAGACCTGTGATTTCTTGAGACATGCTAGCCATCAGCACTTTTATCACTTCAGAGAAACTTGCAAACATCAGCATTTTTGTCATTTTAAAGACATTTGCAAACATCTTGAGAAGTGAAACTTAATCCTATAATACTGCTGATTATCAATTTATCTTAAAACTATTTCTTATATTTAAACCTTAATTTATCTATTAATATTATAATTCATGGGGTGTTATTTAACTACTTATAGGGTCCTTCTTATAGGTTAGCAGATGGTGGTCTGAGGATTCCTTTTCCTTCAATCCCCTCTTAGAATCATAGTATGATCATACTATTTGATTCTTTCTTTGTTTCATCTATCTACTGTAAGTTAGTATGGGTTGGGGAGCGAGACCCTCAATACCCATGTGGATCAATATAGAACCAGGGGGGCTGTACCTGCCACGGAACGGGTAACACATGGCAGTCTCCCAGTGCCTATTTATCTTCCTAACCTACAGTATATTTTACTTCCGATTAGCTATTCGGCGGAGTTGGACATATTCTGCATAATCATTTGGAGTGGACGGTAGAGGTGTACTGTACATCATGGTGGTGGGGTTACCCTTGGCCATCATTCGTTTCAGACAGGGCATAAGGCAATAGACTATTACTGCAATACAAAGAACAATTAACAATAGTATAATGCCTAGTTGTATCAGGGCCTGTCTCCACCCTTTAAACCACCCGAAGTATTGATCCCAAGGGTTATCTATACCAGAGTTACGTTTCATTTCTTCGGAGAGCTCAGTTAGTTTTTTTATGGCGCGGGTCACCTTTCCATTTGGGCCTACATTATCAGGGATGTAGGTACAACATGTACCTGTCCCCTCTATCATTTTGCATACACCTCATTTTTCAGCCAATATCATGTCCAGAGCCATCCGGTTCTGGAACGTCATAATGGATGTGGATTGTAGTTGGTCAGCGAGGCCCTGTAAAGCTTCGCGAGTATAATTAACAAATCTCTGCTGGTTATAATATAAATAGTTAATCCAATCTACATTCTTATTAATAGTAACAAGAGGTGCTAGGAATGACTCAAACCCTGCCTTTACCTGATCCCTTGCTTTAAATTCATCAGGGACCCCTCTTGCTACCCCTATAACATCAATATAGACATGCGGATCAAGACTACCTTGTGGGCTTGGGACTTCCCTTTTCCTGCGACGTGAGCTAATATTTGGAATTTCCTCAGGATCCGAAACAATATGAAATCCCATTATGGCCTTAGCTAGGGCACATTCACCTGACCATTGAAGGGGCAGACGCGCCCTAATCTTGAGGTCTCCACATATCCAGTAGAGATCCCCAATCAGAAAAACTTGATTCTGTAACTTAGTACTGTTGATATTGCTATAATTGGCACAATAACCCTCGGGGAAGAAGGTGAGGTTCCTACCTTTTTCTACTGACCTATAGCAGGTATAGTTCCCTGGGTAAACATGTATCCCTTCTCCTGGTTGTGGGAGGCGTGTTAGTATGGGGTAGCTATTCTTCCAATATTCACATAAACTCTGGCTATCAGTGGTGTTAGTATATAAACGAAGAAAACATTCTTCTACATCTTGCGGAATATTAAAAGGTACAGTGCCTAGATGTGGCCTAGCAGCACCACACACATAACAATTTGTACGGTTATTGTTTAGGGCACTAAATTTTACCCATTCTAGCCAAACATTTACATCTGAAAATCCTGTTTCCATTACTATGCTGTCTTCATAGGTGGGATTGGCTATTGATTTGGTGTTAGGTAGGAGAGGAGGAGGTCTCACTACCTCTCCATATTTCCTGGGTAGGAATGGGTTCTCTTCCTTCTTATAAATGGCCATATCTTGGAGTTTGAACTTGTATCGAGGGAATTTGGTTGTGGCAGTTGCGTATATTCCCATTACATAGACACCCGTGTCGGCCTGGGAAGGGTGGTGTATAGTCAGCATCAATTGTACTGTCTGAGCTCCGCTTCTGATTGAGCACCGCCACCCACCTCTCCCAATCAAAGTCATACGATTTAATAGGCTTTGTCCCTTGGAACTGCGTCGTCGTGCGGCGCTATCTGGTTTATATCCCCATCTGTTAACTACTGCATCAGAGGTACCATATTCCATATTGCCCGTGTCCCACCCCACTGCGCCCCAATAATCACAATTATGTCCCCAGTACTCATCGGTTACACATATATATACAGTTGCCTTGTACAGTATCATACTGCAGTCACCTGATCCTTTGTCACAGAATGAGCCTATGGTGCAATAATCAAAACCATAAGTGGCTACAGTTGTGCTGGAGGAATTGAACCAGAAAGTCGTGACCCCGTTATCCATAGTCATGCCTACATCTGGGGAAGCAGATACTCCAGTAATGGTGGACAATAAAAAAACAACAGTGGCCAGACAGTGATGGTTTGGGTTGGGGTTCTTTCTGGTAGGGCGTGTGGACAATAGGGGTTGTGACATATGTTCCGAAGGGGGGGTAAACATATTATTTCAGTCTTTTTCTTCCCCCACATGCGTCTCCATACTCTTCGAAAAGGATCCTTGGTTGTCATCTTCTCCTTGTTGGAAACCAGGGCTATCTGCCCTCGTGAGTGTCTCTTGGTCCGGGTCCTCTTCCTGATGGAGGCCAAGGCTATTAGCTGCCACCGTTAGTGCCCCTTGTTGAGTCCTTTGTTGAATCCGCTTGACTCGAGAGGGTCCCTTGTTGAATCCGCTTGACTCGAGAGGGTCCCTTGTTGAATCCGCTTGACTCGAGAGGCGTGAATCCAGACTGGGCTGTCCTCTGTCAGTATAGCTGTGCGGGTTACGGCTACCACCGTGGTCTCTGGTCCATAGGCGAAATCCTCTGGTCTTTTTCCTTTCTGTAGCCGCTTTACCAGCACCTTGTCTCCTGGATTAAATGGGTGGGTAGGTTTGTCTGAAAGAAAGGGGGACTTAAATATAACTTCGTCTCTGGTTGTCTCGAGGGTTGAGATCAGCTGCCTAACATATTCATCCCTTATCTGCTCTAAGTCCCCTGTCTCCACTGTTAGCCTACCTGTAGACCATGGTAATGGAAAGGGTCTGCCCATAAGTATCTCGAAGGGGGAGTAGCCTGTGTTCCTATTAACCGCCATTCTGATTTCAGCCAGAATGATGGGGAGTACCAATTTCCAATTCTTTAGCTCTTCTGTGGTTGCATATTTTTGTAAGGTACAAAATAATTGGTCCCCATCCATTGTGGGAGGTCGCAAAACCCGGCATTACTAGTTTAGCTATGTCCTGTTGTGCTGCTCGTTTAGCTGCTTGGTCAGCCAGATGATTCCCTTTTGCAATAGGATCTGAGGCTCTGGTGTGTGCTCTACAATGTAACACCGCTATCTGAGAGGGCATAAGAATGCTTGCTAGGAGGTCCGTGACCAGGGTCGAATGGGAAATCTTCTTGCCATCTGCGGCCACAAATCCCCTCTTTTCCCATATCGTCCCATGGTCATGGACCACACCATAAGCATATTTGGAGTCAGTGTATATCGTGACAGGTCTACCCGCATAGAGCCTGCAGGCTCGTGTTAATGCAATCAGTTCTGCTGCCTGGGCAGACTGGTAGGGTACAGGCCCTGACTCTAGAACAGTGTCAGGGAGTTGAACCACTGCATAGCCTGCATGATAAGTGTTGTCATTGGGGCGGGTACAGGAGCCGTCAACAAAGACGACATCTGTGTCCGGAACAGGTGTTGACATGAGATCAGGGCGGGGGGCAGTTTCAGACTCAATGGAGAGAGCACAGTCATGTTCGAGTGGGATGGTATCTGAGGGATTCTTAAGACCCAGTAAAGCGTTTAGGATTGGTGCTGGACCAGAGACACTTGAACTGTATTCTATGTGCAGTGCAGGGTTGCTTAGCAGTGTGACTTCATATCCACTAAAGCGCTGTGATGACATGTGCTGTGTATGTATGCCCTTAAGTAAAGATAAAACATCATGGGTTGTGTGTAGGTGAGTTTCGTACCCTAATGTGTATTGGCTTGCCATACTAACGGCCATTGCACATGCTGCCAGGGCACGCAAACAGGCCGGCATCCCTTGTACCGTTACTGGCAGAATCTTTGAAAAAAATGCTACGGGGCGCAACCGGCCCCCATGTTCTTGCGTCAGTACCCCGGCCATGGTTTTACAATTGTCCCTTGCAAACAGATGAAATGAAAGTACATAATCAGGGAGGCCTAGCGCGGGGCTTGTCATCATTGCATTCCTGAGAACCTTAAAGGCATTTAACATTTCATTAGACCACGTTATCATATTGGATTGACCCAACAGGGTGGCTTGTCTCAGAATGTTATCGTAATAGGAGCAGTCAGGGATCCACTGTCTGCAATAGTTTATCATGCCTAAGAATGACAGCATGTCCTTCTTAGTTTTCGGGTTGACCAGGCCCGTGACAGACTGGACTCTCTTCTGACTGATGCTCCGTTCCCCCTGTCTGAGAACAAACCCTAAATATTCAACTTGCGTTTGACACCACTGCATTTTTTTTAAGGGAGACCTTGTGCCCACATTTCTGTAACCACCTAAGAAGTGATTTACCATCCTCCCGGCAGGCCTCCTCTGATGGACTGCATACGAGGAGATCATCCACGTATTGCAGCAGGACAGAATCATGGCTGGGGTGCCAGGATTTCAGAGTGGCCTGCAGGACAATACTGTAGACCACCGGGGCGTCAACGTACCCCGGAGGTAACATTTTCCATGTAAATTGGGTGCCTTCAAATGTGAATGCGAACAGTAATGCCGTTTCCGGATGTATAGGGATGCTAAAAAATGCATTCTTCAGGTCAATTACAGAAAAATGTGTATGTGTCGCTGGAATGGATGAGAGTAATGTTGTAATGTCCGGGACTATTGGTGCAATGGGGATGACAAGGGAGTTAATGGCACGTAGATTTTGTACAAACCGCACTGTACCATCTGGTTTGCGCACAGGGTTAATTGGGGTACTGAAGGGGGAGCCTACAGGTTCCAGGATGCCATCCTGTAGAAACTGGTCAATCATAGGACGTAGTCCGTCCTCCTTTTCTTTACAGTGAATCCATGTTCGGCGCACTTCGGAGACCCAGCAACGAATATTGAATTTATTAGAGGGTTGATGAAATGGAATCACCGAAGAGTGCCGAACCAGAAAGCCCTGAAATTTCGGTACTTTCTGAATAACCCCTTGTGTGTCAAGACTCAATTTCCAGGCCCTGAGAAAGTGCAAACGATCAGAAGCCTTGACAGGAGTCCCTGAGCGAAAGACAACAAGCAGCGTTGTAGAGGGAGAAAAAGTAATTAAAATCAGCCAAAATAGAAAAAAAATAGAGCTATAATTGGGCAGAGGCTTGTGCAGTCTCTCTAATTATTTAAGGGCAAAAAAGGACACTATTTTTCAATATAGTATCCCTTTAATGTCTACGGAATGGAGATGTGGAGACAGCGCTTATGTATGTGTTTTATCTTGAATGTCAGGATAAAGTATTGGGGGGGGGGGTCTACTAGACTACAACACCCAAGGAAGAAGTAGAAGAATCCCAGAGATAACGTTAAGGAACAGATATTCTGCAATACAAAATGATGATGGTGAGGTTTTTCAGAAAGTCCCAAGACTCCTGGACACCAAAATAGGAGAAGGACAATCGCTGCAAAGAAGGTGGCCTCCAAGGAAAAGGTCAGAAAAAGAGGAATAAGAGGAGGAAGAACTAGATTACATCAAGGCTTCCGAAAAAAGAGGAAGGTACTAGATCGAACTGGAATCTATAATCTGACCATAAAAGTTCTAACAGAAGTCCAGGTTAAAGTTTTGAAAAAAGGCCTTAAATTTGCCCCTACAAGGAATGTAGACAAATTCAAAATTTTTGTTGACCTACAAAAACTTAAGAGAAATTTGTGCCTAAAAAAATATTTTTTTAAAAATCTAATAGTTCGTTCTACTCCCATTGAAATATATCAACATATGAATTTGACGGAAAAATCTACATTTTATCCTCGATCTATGCTATCAAACGAAATAAATGCATTTGAACAGATCGTGCTTAAAGAAGTTGAGGATTTGAAATGGAAGAAAAACAATACCAATCTCACAAGAAAAGAACACCTAGCCCTGAAAGAACTAAACCAAGATGAAAATATAATCATCAAACTAGCCGATAAATGCAGAGGAGTCATTATAATTAGGGATGAGCTGTTCGGTTCGATCAGTTCGGAGTTCGATTCGAACATCGGCAGTTCGAAAGTTCGCGAACTTCGAACTTTTTGGCGTGTTCAGTTCGAGTTCTAAAATTTTTTTTAAAAAAGTATAAAAAATGCTTAAATACTAAAAAATCTAGAAATAAAGAGACTCTTTACTGCAGACTATTATAAGCAACGGTTTATTAGATATTGAATTAAAAACTAATGTCTAGGTGCAAAAATTCTCACCTCTAAATAACCTGCGCTCTCAAACGGCGTAAACAACGGGTGTTTACTTAGTGTTTGGAAATAACATGTGCTTCTAATTAGTCCGGTCTCATGAATTTGATACATTGTATGCAGACTGGAAGTGCTAGGTGTCGTGTGTGGGTCTGTGATGGCGATGTTTCCATATATCCTACAAATCTGCCACTTCACAGGCAGGCATGATATTTGAAGGAATTTTTCGTTTTTATTTTTAACCCTTATTTTATGGAAAACTCACTGTTCCTTTAACCCTTTCACTGCTGAGGCATTTCACCGCTGTGTGCTGAGCTAATTTTCACTGCTTTCGCTCATCATGTTTAAAAGCGATTTGATGCCACATTTTATTATACGACCCAGACATATTATATATCATTTTTTCCGGCAGACTCGGAAGATTCATAATATATCATTTTTATATCTATGCGTCATGTTCTGCCTGTATATTATAACAAAAAATGCAATAAAACTTGAATTTTTAATCATCTGCAGCGTGTAAAGTGTTTTTTTTCACCTTTTATCACATGAACATTTGCAGTTATATTTTCTATGGGGTGCGCTTGTACAAAAATTAGAAATGGGGACTTATTACATTTTTCGGGGGGAATTATGTGATTTTTAGCAAACGCACACCATAGAAAAAAATCATTAGTGCAGCATCATTGTTCACATTATAATTGAAATGTGAACAATATTGCTGCATTAATAAAAATAACACAGAAAAAAAAATACATGTTTATTTTTTTTTTGTTTTACTTTATACCTGGTCATGTTGGGAATCATTTGAAAGGTCATGCCCAGGCCTTTCGATTGAAACCCTCCATGACCCCCTAGCTGCCACGGTTCTGGAGTTATCGGGGTTCAAATGAACCCCCTATCTCCACCAGGGGATTCCGGGCAGCTAGGGGTTCCCCGGCTATCTGACATCATCACACTATGCGTGAGGACGTCAGGCAGTGAGGGGGGACCCGGGGGTGGAGCCGCCATCCAAGATGGTGGCCCCCACCGGAACTAGGCCGCACTTCGGCGCTGAAGTGCGACCCGGTGCCTAAGGGGTTAAAGCCAGGCACCGCTTTAAAGGAATCCGGCGGATTGATGCCTCCTGTGCATGGACACGCTCAGCGTGTCCATAGCACAGGAGAACCACTTGGCTGGACGCACTGAGCGCGTCCATAGCAGCCAAGTGGTTAACTTGTGTTTGAAAAAAATTCAAAATAACATCTAAGGCTAGGGTCAGATGAGCGCATTTTGTACGGACTGTGTGTCCGTGCAGTACGGACGTACTTACTGACTGACAACAAGGTAGTGGCCAAACAGTCCGTTTTTTTCACTGACGTATTTTTTGACTGATGTAGCAGGGAAAATAAATTCTGTCCGTCAAAAATGCTGGACGTATAAATGCAGTCCATCTGACCTCGTTTCATCACTCACATACAAAGCTACACGGACATTGCGGACGTGGCGCACTCCGCACGTCCATTCTAGCAGTATTACGTTCTTGCCTAACCTGCGTCCGTTTGGTGCGTCCTCCATGCATCCGCACTTCAACACGGATGTACTTCGTGTGTGGGGCTCCATTGGTCAGAATGCTGGACGTGTATGGACGTGATAACTGCGCTCGTCTGACCCCAGCCTTAAGCAATGTTATTTTTCACCTCGGGATTAAACATTCACAGGGTTATTCAGAGAGCGGTGAAAAGCAGGAGAATAACTGGAGAAGTGAAAATTCTAGGTCAAAATAGCCAAACCAGAAAAATTCTCCCATTTAACTCACTTTCCAAATTGGCTATTTGGTCTAGATTGTTCTCTTCTCCTGCCAGTTCTCCTGGCTTTCACCTCTCTCTCAGGGTTGTTCAGAGAAAGGTGAAAACCAGGAGAATGGCAGGAAAAGAGAACAATCTGGACCAAATAGCCGATTTGGAAAGTGAGATAAGGCTAGGGTCAGACTAACGCATTTTTCACAGCGACCGTCAAAAAGTGCGTCCGAACGCATTGCCTTATTTTTTCACGGAATGCGCGAAAACGGTCATACGATGCGCATTTTTGTGCATGATTTTTCACGGATCCAAACCAGGAAACTTTGGGTGTCTGGACGTTATGTTGGCCGGACATGAGCAGGGTCTGACGTCTCCAAATCACGCACACACGCCGCTAGTGGACGCAGCGCACTCTGTACGTCCGTACTAGCGGTTCTGCGTTCTCGAAAAAATGCGTTCATTTTCCACTTGCGTTGCGCAGCCGGACTTTCGTGCGACCGTACTTCGTATATTGGCTGTCATTGCCCGTCATTTGCTGCTAGTGCGGCCGTAATTAAGTGCGCCTAAACGCATGTTAAAAATTTGCTAGTCTGACCCTAGCCTAAATGGGAGAATGTTTCTGGTTTGGCTATTTTGACCTAGAATTTTCCATTCTCCAGTCATTCTCCTGCTCTACACCGCTCTCTGAATACCCTGACAGGGTTATTCAGAGAAAGGTGAAACTCAGGAGAATGACTGAAGAGAAAATTCTAGGTCAAAATAGCCAAACCAGAAAAATTCTCCCATTTTTCTCACTTTCCAAATCGGCTATTTGGTCTAGAATTTTCCATTCTCCAGTCATTCTCCTGCTTTTCACCGCCAAAAAATCAGTAAACTTTTTCTGCGTGTCCGAAAATGTCTCCTCGTTTCATACAGACTGCCGCCCCAAGCAGTTGTTTATGGATAGATTAAAGGAAAAGCATTAACCGTCATTTGAAATGTCATTTTTTTGGTTTTTAGATATTTCTATACATCCTAGAAATCCGCCACTTCACGGGCAGGTTATGGGGACCTCCTAGGCACGATATTTGAAGGAATTTTTCATTTTTATTTTTAACCCTTATTTCATGGAAAACTCACTGTCCCTTTAAAAACGTTTTTTTTTTTACTTTTTGTCCTTGTTTCCTGTCCCCCAGGGCACTACCCAGACCCCCATACACTTTTTATGGCAAATATCTAGGATATATGCCCTCTTGGAGGGTACTCTAAAAACCGAACTTTAAGTCCCATTGATTTGTATTGAGTTCGTGGTCGTGTTCAGACTTTTGAAAAGTTCGAGTTCGAATGCGAACCGAACTCGGGTGTGTTCGGCTCATCCCTAGTTATAATGACAAAAGACTATTATGAGGAGGAGGCATCTAGAATCTTTCAAGATGAAAGAACATATCAAGTCCTAAACCATGATCCATTATTACAGATAAAAAAACCTCTTCATAGAATATCTGAATGAAGGGAAAGAAATGGGGATCCTCAATAACAAAGAGCATGAATATCTAACTCCTATGCAACCAATAATACCAGTATTCTATTTCTATTCTTACCCAAGATACATAAAAACATAGAAAGACCACCGGGACGACCCATCATTTCGGGAATTCACTAGACCTCGAATAAAACCTCGGAGTATATTGATGTGTTACTCCAACCAATAGGTTTGAAAACTGAAGCTTATCTCAAAGATACGATGAACCTGCTACAGATATTAGGAGATCTTGAATGGCAGGAGAACAACATACTGGTAACCAGCGACGTTATGTCGCTGTATAGTATTATTCCCCATGATAAAGGTTGTTAGGCGGTACAACATTTCCTCACAGAGTCAGGTACTATATTAGAAGAATATTACATTTCATTGGGCAATTTATTAAATCCCACATAAATACCACTTTAAGGCTGGGGTCAGACGAGCGTAGTGTTCACGTCCGTGATTGCGCCTAAAAGTACGTCCGTGATAGCATGAAAGTAAGTCCATTGGAGCCTGACACATGAAGTACGTCCGCACTGAACTGCGGACGCACAACGGCCGCGGCAAACGGACGCAGGTTAGGCAAGAACGTAATACTGCTAGAACGGACGTGCGGAGTGCGCCACGTCCACAACGTCTGCATAGCTTTGTGTGTGAGTGATGGAGCGAGGTCAGACGGACTGCATTTATACGTCCAGCATTTTTGACGGACAGAATGTTTTTTCATTGTAATTTATTTTCCCCTCCTACATCCGTCAAAAAATAACTTCAGTGAAAAAACGGACTGTGTGACCACTACTGCGTCATCCGTACTGACGATGTCCGTACTGCACGGACGTACAGTCCGTAGAAATCACGCTCGTCTGACCCCAGCCTAAATTAGAACCAGAAAGTAATCACTACTAGTAACACAGACACTGGACACTGGACACAGGGCCAAATATCACACTCATAAGAAACACATCAAAGCGAAAGAAACGTCAAAAAATAACAGCAACGCACAGCTAAAGTACGAAAAAAGAGTCGGCAAAAAGTAATCAAGAAGGAAGTGGTCTCGCAGGACCACAACATGTCATCCATTGAATCACATAGTAAAATAGAAATAAAAAGCATAAAACAAAAACAAATGTCAGCTATAGAATAAAAACTCCGCAATAGATCAGCATATAACTTAAGACGGTCATCAAATAATGGCTCAAAAACAAAGTCCTCGAAAAACATAAAAAAACATCCACATGTGGGGGTCTCAGCGGAGCAGAGAATCTCAGCATACGGGAGAAGGAGTGGAAAAAACAAAAAGGGGGGGAACTATCAGAGAAAGAAAAAGGAAATAAAAATAAAAAAGGATGGCAAAGGCCAGAATTGTGCCTGCCCATGCGAATTCCCAGACGACCTAAAAGACCGCGGGAAGGCCAAGGGGAGTAAGTGGCACCCGGCCCAGGTACTCGAGGGCCAAACCGGGCACCAGGCCACGGCTGCGCCCCCTGAGTGATCCCAGAGTAGCCATCAGGAACAGAAAGTGTGGGGAGGGGAGACAAAAATAAAAAATATATATAAAAAAATATATATGTAAAAGGAAAAAGAACAAGACTCAGCTGGTAGAAATAAAGTCATCTGGAGGGGAAGAAAAAACTTAAACTTAAGGATAATAAAAGTTCACAATACAAAATTTTATAAAGGCAGCAATAATTGTCTCAAATTGGTAAAAGCTTGCCCCCAGCCGGGGAACAGCAACAGAAAAGTCCTCTCAATCAGCCGAGTGAAGAGGCAGAAAGTCCACAGAGTAAGGACTCCCACTGGAAAAGACAGGGGGTTCTCAGCCAGTATCCGGAAATGGCAACAGGTGTAGCCCAGGCAGGGTGACGCAGAGCAGGCCATGTCAGGCAGAAGACCCAGGCCCAGAATGAGACAGCGTGGCCTGCAGGCCAGGTACGTCCTTATCGTGCCCGCAGGTGTCATCTCCAGCATACAATGCACGGGGGGGTCAGCGGAGGGTATCACAGAAGTCTCCATGGTAGGCAGCAGCGTGTCCCCATCGTGCCGCCCCGTAGAGGGTGGAAGGTCAACCATCGGTACAGCTCCGGGGTTCTCCGTCCCACGCACCGTCCCCTCTGCGGCAACCTTCAGGTACCTCATCTCGCGTGTGGGGAAGGCCTCTTCCAACCGGGGAGCCGGCGGCTCACCGCACCCACGCAGAGCGGCCATCATCCTGCGCCAAGTCCCTCTTGTAAGCGGCTCTAGAATTAACATATAAGGTTCTATGAATAATAATAAAAAGGTCTTTTAAAGAATAAAAAGCGCTATTTTTTTTAAAAAAAAAATATGTAAAAATCGGGAAAACATTTTCGAAAAAACTCCTAATACAGCCAAATAAATAAATAAATAAATAAATAAAGAGACTTTTTGCTGAAGAGTAAAAGAATAAACGGTTTAATAGATATTGCATAAAAATGGGAATATTTTTAACGTTGAAACCTACGGGACTCACCTGATTAAACCTGCTGAATGAAAGCAACGAATATCAGGACATTTCACTGACATTTCTCTGCTGTTCGGTGTTCTGTGAATAGATTAACCATTTCTTCTCTATGGGGGATTTCACTGAAGTCAAACAGCACCGTTTTTCGCTAGCAATTCAACAAAATTTGGCGAACTGCCTGCTTTGTGAAAAGCCGAATGGCCACAAAATTATACCTTACAGGGTTTCACTGTTCAGTACAATTCCGGAGCAAGATCGTCTCTCTCTGAATAAATCACCAACTTAAGCCTCACACCCTGAAAGTCTTAAGAAACCTGAAAACAATGCAATAAAGAGAGATGGCAAACAACGTATATAGGAATAAATACTGACTAATACCTCGGCAGTTCATGCTGCTTGCACAGCTCCCTAACTAGCAGAATAAGAAAAGGCAGGCACATCAAAGGTAAAGGAAAAATCATAAAATAAACATAATAGAACGCCAAGGTTTTATAGAACAAGAAGACAAATAAGTGGCTGTTAAAAAAACAATAAACCTTTTACTACCTCCCTTTATTGCCTTGGGTTCTGGTTACTTTTTTTTTATATATATTCAAAATTTTATTTTGTAACAATGTCAGCAGTACAACAAAGAGAAAATGGCCACGTACGGCCACAGCAGGCAAGTCATCAGAAAAATTAACAGTAATTCTGCAGAAAAAAGCAACGCTAAGGCTAGGGTCAGACTAACGCATTTTTATGTTGTCTGTGAAAAAGTGCGTTCGAACGAATGGACGCATTTTTTCACAGAATACGTGATAGTGGTCATACGATGCGCATTTTCGTGATTTTGTACGGATCATCAATAAAACACTTTTTGTGTCTGGACGTTATGTTGGCCGGACATTAGCAGCGTCTGACGTCTCCTAATCACGCACACACGCCACTAGCGGACGCAGCGCACTCTGTACGTCAGTACCTGCGGTTTCACGTTCTCGAAAAAATGCGTTCATTTTCCACTTGCGTTGCGCAGCCGGACTTTTGTGCGACCGTACTTCGTATATTGGCCGTCATTGCCCGGCATCTGCTGCTAGTGCGGCCGTGATTAAGTGCGCCTGCACGCGCGTTCGCACTGCCTCAGTCTGACCCTAGCCTAAATCCTTCAAAGTGTCTCCAAGAGTCAAAAAAAGTCCCCAGCCGGGGAGAGTATTCAGACAGCATGAAGAGTCCAAAAAAAAGATTCCCAGCTTGGGGTGGGGGGGAGGGGAACAAAAATCAAAAAGGCTCAGCATGAAGGTAAAGGGAAGGGGAAAAGAACAAACAAGCAAAAGAAAAGGGTGGGACACATACCGAACAGAACACTGGGACCCAAAAACAAAAGAAAGTAAAAGGATAAAAAATGGGTGGAAAAGATGGCAAAGGCCTAATACGTGACCTTCCTGGCACAATCCCGGGAAGGGGAGGCCAAGGAAGAGTGCAGGTCACAAGGCCAGGGCACTCGAGGGACAGGTATGGCAGGCAGAGCCATGGTGGTCGCCTTAATGGCACTCCTCGAGGGAGCCCCAAAACGTCAAAAAATAATAATAAAAAATTGGGGGGGAGTAGGCCCAGCGCACGGACAGGCATGTCAAAAAAAAGAGGGGGGTCACATCAATAATAGAGAATCTTAGCACACAGGGAAAGGGAAGAGGGAGACGTACATGAACAGTCATCGGAGGGGAGGAACATCATAATCTAACAACAAAAATGTCCTCAAAAATCTTGCCACAGAAAAATGAAACTAAAGTCCTCAGAGAGTTGTCAAACAGAGCCATCGGTGTTTGGGGAAGAGTGGGGGGTAGAAAGGGAATATTGCATCCCTGGATGTGGGATCTCATCAGAAGAAAAAACATAAAACACTCGGGGCCCTATTACACGCAAACGTTATCGCTCACATGTGTGAGTATTAACATTTGCTGCGGTATTTACCGCATATTACAATCCAAACGCAAACGGGTTAAAAAACCCGTTTGCGTCTGGTACCTTGCACTTCTCAGCACGAGGTTACTGTACTTTGTGCTCCCTATGTTTAACATGGGAAGAGCAAAGTGTTAATAGGCACTGGATTACAAAGTCCCAGCGCTGATTAACGTCCGGCTGTGGTTAGCTTGGGCATGACAAGGTTATACTGAGAAAGAAGTGTAGCAGCTGAAAGAAGGAGACTATATAATTAGGGTAGGGTCTTGGTGGGGGGGTATGGAGTTGAATGTTGGCTGTGGGTAAGAAACACAGAGCTTAGAGCCATGGCTAACATAATTTTGTCCTTTCGATTGTAAGTTTGTCTCATCTCTACATTTCTTGGACAAAATCACGACTGAGACTTTAACAGGGAGATGCTAATGGAAAAATTGTGTGCGACACAACCATTAGTGTCTAGCCATTAACGTCTGTATTCCAAACTAAATGCATATCAAGATGCTAACTTTGGCTGGAGACATTAAAATTCCTTAGTGAGATGGTAAAAATTGTGTGGAGCAGTAAAATTAATGGCTAGGGCGAACATAAGTAGATGCACACACAGCTAATGCTAATTAAACCCATGTGTCTGTATTTAAGCAACGGAGTAAACTTAACACTTAACCAGAGCCTTAACAACTCCATACACTTCAAATGCCCAGGGACCATAAAACACGAGGGATTATGCATCAATATGATTTTAACACCATCTTTTTGTTAGATTTTAATTTCTTGTATGAATATAAATATCCTGTGTTGAAAAGCCTGTTCTGAGAAAATGGGCTATGACCCCCCCTTTCTAAGTATTCAATACTATATGTAGATAACGTTTTCTTTCATAGGATGTGGCCTGTGGAATTTTAACTTAAATCAGACTTCCTGTAAGCCTTTGTTACTTTAAGTGTAAGGAAAAAGTGCACGAAAGTTGGGAGACAGAAAAAAAGACATCTTTGAACCATATATGGTAATAAGTGCCTATGCCTGACTGTGTTGGTCAAACTCTGACGTGGAAATGTATCTGTATACTGATTGGTATAAGTTCTTTGAAATCTAATAAATACAACTGGCTAACAAAGGAAGGTCAGATTTCTCTTAAGACCAACACAGACTTGTGTTTGATTTTACTGAGGTCTTCGCTGGCCAGCGTCAAGCGCAGCTGCTGCCTTATTTGGTATATAGGAAGAAAAGGAAAAAGTTTTATTGAGATTTCAGCTGTGGTAATTATAAATAGGACATTGATTTGATTTGCTAAATATGTTATTTAACACTTTTGAGATGTCAGAATTCCCTGGTTTGCAATTAGGATGTTAAGTTTAGTCACAATCTTGGAACACCACGTTATTCTTGCATTTTTTTACGACTCGTGTGTCCCTTGTCAACTATAGGTGAGGTAAAGTACAGTAAGCGAACGCAAGGCGTGCAACGCTAAGTTCTCAAAGAATTCTATCTTTAACATTTCAGTTAGACTAAAGCTTGGTAAAACTCTAGTAATAACGTCAGCCAGCACGTTGTATGGCTCGGATGCTAACCTTAACGTCACAGTTGTGATTTGGGCCTTCATTTCTCCTATATATCGTATGTTTGGAACTCAGATTTTTATTACCTGTTTCTGCATAAACCATCGGTGCTATATACATTCCAATGATCATAATATTAACTTAACAATGTCATGTTACTCACAGTTTTACATTTTTTTATTTTCAAGAGGCATCTATAAGAATGTACTCGACAAAGCTTCAATTTATTATGCTGTTGGCAACCATTGTGATCGTGATTTTTGGTTTTCTGTGTGGACTGCAATCAAAGGTAAGAGTCTCCTTTTAGATGCTAAACTTAGGGTTGCGGCTATGGGGGCAGTGTAGCATCATTATTTCTACAATGAGCTCACAAGCTTTTAATTTTTATTTTCCAAGTGTTCATGGAAGAGGATAATATCATTATATCTGTGTAAAGAGTGGCACCTTTCAAAACGTTGCTGTCCAGTTAAGGATATGGGTTGGAATTTGGTTGGTGTTGGGTGTAGTCATTCTATTTTTGCTAAACGTTAAGCGGATATGCTTTGGACTAAGGAGCTTACTACTGGAAAACACTCTCCAATTTGGAAGTGCCCGGAAATGACACCTCGTGTCATTGTCAGCCACGTTTATTTTGGGGTTTTTTTGTGAGTAATTGGGTGGCATCATTACCAGAGGTAGATAGTAAATTTGAATAGGGTCATCTTTTACATTAGACATTTTTCATAAAAACATTCTACATAGTATGTGATGGCTGGGATAATTTGCTGTCATTTATGTAAACCTGATTAAAACTGCAACAATATCTGACTGCATGGTTTCATAATGCTGCCTGGTTAGTGATCTGTGCATGTAGTGACTAATGTATAGTCACTAGGTACCGAAACACCCAACCATTGGTGTACCCTTTACTGTTTGTAATTCTTGGATCCCATATGCGATGGATTAGTTTGTGGTAACAGTATGTATTACTGTAACCAAACATTTGGAAAAATAGTCAGGTCCACAATTTATTCAATTTTTATTTGTTCACAGTACAACTTCTTTTTGTTCTTCTTTTTGAGTTTTTGTATTGCAAAAAAAAGGGGGGCCCTATTCCAATGCTGACGATAAGATAACCTCTTGACGTTATTCATGCTATTCCGTGGTAGCTCATTCTTCTATCCTTGAGACCTTACTTTAAGGGAGTTTGCAAAACCACTTAACACACTAAGGAAACCCCACCCACAAATCCCATATTAACCCCTCATCTCACAGCGGAGAGGACGGCACTATCCATCACTTCCTCTCACCAGGAGTAGAGTGAGACCAGGCACAAATAGTTTCCAGTCTCCCTCCGCAATTCATCCACAGCTCCTGCAGGGGCGGATCCAGAAGGGGGGCAATGGGCAATTGCCCCCCCCCCGAGAAAATCGCCGCCAGCGTTCTCTTCTCCCTACTGACGAGCGGCCGCTGACACGCAGCCTGGTCGCTCGCCTGGGACGAGAACCACCTGACCACCACCTGACCAGACGCGTGATCTCGCGAGAACACGACTGTGCAGCTGGTCAGGTGGTTCCCAGCAAGCGGCCAAGCTACATGTCAGCGGCCACTCGTCTGTCGCCTCATGGGGGGCCGGGGAGAAGAGGAGAATGCCGGCGGAGCCTGGCCTGGACAAGCAAAGAGGTGAGAGCTGGGGGAAAATATACCCATGAAGCGGGGGGGAAATATACCCATGGAGCTGGGGGCAAAAATACCCATGAAGTGGGGGGTAAATATACCCATGGAGCTGGGGGCAAATATACCCATGGAGCTGGGACAAATATACACATGAAGCGGGAGGCAAATATACCCATGGAGCTGGGGGCAAATATACCCATGAAGCTGGGGGGCAAATATACCCATGGAGCTGGGGGCAAATATACCCATGGAGCTGGGGGCAAATATACCCATGAAGTGGGGGCAAATATACCCATGAAGCGGGGGGCAAATATACCCATGGAGCTGGGACAAATATACCCATGAAGCGGGGGGAATATATATATGGAGTGGGGGCAAATATAGCCATGGAGTGGGGGCAAATATACCCATGAAGCTGGGACAAATGTACCCATGGAGCTGGGACAAATATACCCGTGGAGCTGGGACAAATATACCCGTGGAGCTGAGACAAATATACCCATGGAGCTGGGGCAAATATACCCATGGAGTGGCGGCAATATATACCCATGAAGTGGGGGGCAACATATACCCATGTGAGCTAAGGGCAAATATACCCATGTGAGCTGCCTGGGGGCAATATATATATCCATGTGAGTTGGGGCAATGTATATATATCCATGTGAGCTGGGGCAAATATCTATATCCATGTCAGCTGCTTGGGGCAATATATATATCCATGTGAGCTGCCTGGGGGCAATATATATATCCATGTGAGCTGCCTGGGGGCAATATATATATCCATGTGAGTTGCCTGGGGGCAATATATATATCCATGTGAGCTGCCTGGGGGCAAATATCTATATCCATGTGAGCTGCCTGGGGGGCAAATATCTATATCCATGTGAGCTGCTTTGGGGGCAATATATATATATCCATGTGAGCTGCCTGGGGGCAATATATATATCCATGTGAGCTACCTGGGGGCAATATATATATCCATGTGAGCTGCCTGGGGGCAATATATATATCCATGTGAGCTGCCTGGGGGCAATATATATCCATGTGAGTTGGGGAAATATATATATATATATATATACATGTGAGCTGGGGGCAAATATCTATATCCATGTGAGCTGCTTGGGGCAATATATATATACCATGTGAGCTGCCTGGGGGCAATATATATATCCATGTGAGTTGGGGCAATATATATCCATGTGAGCTGGGGACCAATATATCTGCCTGTCACTGCGAACCCAACACCAGCTCTTGGCCAAAACTGGTAGAATGCCCCCCCGAAAGCTGTTTCTGGATCCGCCACTGCCTGCTTGATTGTGCAGGTGTGAGCTCACACAGGGCTCACAGCTGGGACGTGCTGGGCTCCCTTGGACTCCTGGATCTGATACCCAATAAGGCACTGCAAGTATCCTTCTGCGCATCTGCTTCCTTCCAGGGCCAGGTGCTAATAAAGCACCAACCACAGAATAGCTGTGGTAAAAGGGAGACGGCAAGTAAAATCTGCTCAAGCAGATTTTTTTACTTACAGAGTTATTCAAAGAGCATCGAAATTCCACTGGAATTTCAGTGTTCTTCCATTCCCAGCACTTTTGGGGAATTAAATTCCTCGACCTTGCAGTGAATTTAGCATTCCCTGTAGTGACCCCAAAGTGCAGGGAAAATTTGCTGAACAACCACCAAATTGAACGGAAAAAAACGCAGAAAAATCGGATCCGATAAGCCACCAAAATAACATCAGATCCGACCCATAAAGCTGCCCCAAATCCGCCGAACACATCTGAAAAAGCTGACGATCCATCGAACAGAGTGCCGACCATCAACAAACACCACAACTTTTAAAAGCTGTTTGAAAAAAAACTACTGGACGAAAATGCCTGAAAATTGCATATAAGGTCCTATGAATAATAAAAAAAAGGTCTGTTACAGAAAAAATAAAAGTCGGAAGAAATATTTTTGCCTAAAAACTAGAGACTTTATGCTGCAGATTTAAATAATAAATGGTTTAATAAATTTTCAATAAAAAAGTGAATATTTTTTACACTGAAGCCTGTGGGATTCATCTAATTAAACCTGCTGAATGAAACCACCGAACATTAAGGCATTTCACTGACATTTCGGTGCTATTCGATTGTCTCTGAGTAGATTAACCATTACTATGGGGAATTCACTGCTGCCGAAGATCACCGTATTTTGCTGGCAATTCGCCACTATAAATTGCCAAATTGCCAGCTTTTGAATGGCCAAGAAATTGCACCGTACTGGTTGCTGGTTGGTTGCAATTTTGGGGCCAGTTCAGCTCTCTTTGAATAACCCCTTTTAGTTTCCCTTTTTGCAGCGGTGGAATAGGGCTCCTAGTATTATGAAATAAATGGTAATCCTTATGATTAATGTAATCAGGCACACTGTTTATTTGATAGTGCCTCAAACATAACATTGCATTAGTCCATCTATCCGTCTGTTGTCATTTATTTTTTTCAATGAACAATAAGCATAATATTTTCCCAAATACTAAATTGCACAGCCAGCTGATGGTATTTAAATTTCATTTACCAGGTGTTTAATGTTCCTTATCCTACTCTGTCCACCGAAGAAGAATTATCTGAACTTCAAGTTCAAGTAAATACAATATTTGACCAGATAAATAAAATGGTACCCGCAGATCTAGACAACCATGAAGACAACACATCCTGTGCTTACTGTAGCAGAGTCACAATCATAAATGAGAGAAAAGAGCACTGCGTTGGCGATGTTCTGATTGTTCAAGTGGACATGTATGACTATTTAAAGAAAAGAAAAACGTATGGGGGAGACTTATTGAAAGCAAGAATTTCTAGCCCAGATCTTGGCGCTGCTGCATCAGGGAAGGTTGAAGACTTCAGTAATGGAACATATCACATACATTTCACCCTCTTCTGGGAGGGCAAGGTAATAGTGTCTGTGATTCTGATCCACCCAAGTGAAGTCGTTTCAGCTCTTTGGAAAGCAAGAAACAGCTGGTATGGTTACATATCATACTACGGCAAATTTGCAAAACCGAACCAGGAGACGGAGACCAAGTGTGGGTTTGAACGTGACTATTCCAAGGAACTGTGTGAGTATGCAGATCCACGGGATGAAGAATATTTTTACTGCGTAAAACCTTCAAATTTTTCTTGTGATTCATTTACAGAGACTCTAAGCATTTTTACTATGCAGTCAAATGTGAATACAAGAACTAGGAAGCTATTAGGAAAGTAAGTAATTTTAATTTTACATAATGTCATCAATGATTCCAAAAATCTGTATGATATTAGAGGGAAAAACGGACTGGTTTGTATGACTTGGTCATAATTCACAGGGTAATTCAAAGAGATTCGAAAAGTCACCGCACGTTCGGTGACTTTTTGTTCTCTTCAATTCGGTTCCTTTTGCCGATCCCATTTCGGTGACCCTGCGGTGTATTCAGCAAACACCACAGGGTCCCCGAATTGCAGGGAAAAGCTACCGCAAACCCGACGAAAACGAACCACAAAACCCAGCGAATGCACGCCTAAAACCCACAAAGACATCTGGATTAACCTGCCGAAAACCACGGAAAAACCCGAGCAGGAGCCGATCACACGCAGCGAAGCCTCCGGAGAAAGCCGACAACGCAGACAGAGTGAAGTGAATAAATTAGGAAAACAGTTTGCATGAATGTTTGAAAAGTGAAACGCTGTTTGCAAAGAGACTTTACTGAGCGAAAATTTCTGAAATTTACATATGAGGTCCAGGGAATGATAATAAAGAGGGCTGTTACAGAAAAAATAAGTAAACTTAAAAAAAAAAAAAAAAATGCTTAAAATATCCTAAAAAATCTATAAATAAAGAGACTCTTTATTGCAGAATTTTATAATGAACGGTTTATTAGATATTGAATTAAAACGGGAATATTTTTAACATTGAAGCCTATGGGATTCTCCTGAATAAACTTGCCGAATTAAACCACCGAATGGCAGGGCATTTCGGGAACCTTTCACTGCTGGTTTGTGTTCTCTGAATAGCCGAAGCAGTGCTTTTTCATGGGGTTTTCACTGCACTCGAACAGGCACCGTATGTTCAGGCAATTTGGCGAATTGCCTGCTCTCTGGATAGCCGAATGGCCAAGAAAGATAACCGAACGGCGAACGCTGATTTTCAGCGTTCGGTTACCTTTCTCAAGCAATTCGGATCTCTTTGAATTACCCTGTCAGTGCACTGCGTAAAGTGACACTCTATAATGGCACGGCGGAGAGGGGGCAGAACCAGCGTATGCTACAACCAGCTGCCTCCACATCCACTCTGAAGACTTATGCAGCATTTATTTATTTAGAAAGTATTTTACCAGGAAGGATACATTGAGATTTCTCTCGTTTTCAAGTATGTCCATAGCTGAGCAGTGTCCCAGGCAGTGCATTGTGCAGGTGTTCTGTCTTTCGAGCAGGCAGCATATGGGAACATGTTCCCATACGGCCCTCTTTGATCGAGGACCAAGCACCAGGTGGTTCTGCAACGGAGTAACAGGAACAGCATCCCCACTGGATAAATAGTGCAGAAATGCTGTTCCCAAGGCCTGGGCTCCAACCTTGGAATAATCAGAAGCTATAAAATTCTCTACAGTAAATCATTTTACGATATTTTAATACTGGTAAAATATATAGAAAAAAATCTCTATTTTTGCCTAGTGTCCCCTTGATGCTACACTAATGGTAAGATTAACATTCTTTCAAAGAACTAAGCATCATTTTTCTTCTTGCTATTTAAAGGTCTTATATCAGAGTGAAGATTCCAAAAAGCTTTGCAGATATCACAGTTGGTAACTGCAGCAGTAAGTATCTTACTCTAAACCCCTTTTCTTATACAGATGTGCAGATAGTATTAGTGTATAAGATTGTTAGATAATTTTATGGATTAATATACAAACAGCAAAATAGTCCCTCGCAGTGGAAGTAAAGGCATTTTTGTCTTCTTATCTACACCCCTTATGGACTAGACAGTAAAAAAAAGTCCAAAAATAATCCAAATATGGTATGTGAATAACTACGTGTAAGAAGAACAATAAAATAGTATACTTATATATCCCAACTGAAGAGTACAGTCCACAGATGTCTCAAATATGCAAATATAAAAAAATAATAGTTCAATAGAGTTACATTATATACAGTGTATTAAATTGCAGATCCTTTAACCCCTTCACTGTGGAGGACGTGGGGGGAAAGTCATGGGGATTCCCCGCTATATACGGAGGATGCTCCCCACACGTCATCTGCTACAGGGGCTCTCCCGCACTATACTTACCTCTCCCTCCGTGGTCCCTTGGTGGTCTGACTTCCTTGAAGTCAGACCCCCGATTTTATAACCCTTCCCGGCGCACTGAAGTCATCTTGACAGGTGCGATGACACAAGTTTCAGGAAGAGAGCTGAAAGGAGGGGGTCTTTTGGAGAGGAGATATTAGTAAAAGAGGCAGCGCTGGAAAGGTCACAGTGTGTCCTTGCCAGCACTGTCTCTCTTTAACCCCTGAGGTGCCAGTCCGCAATCCGGCACCATTAAGGGCCGGATCATGAACCTCTCCCGGAGATGGCTCATATCTTGGATGTCAGCCAAGCTTCTGGGGCCTCTCCCCACCCACTGACGTCATCGTGCATGGCGTGATGATATCGGTTGGAGAATTAACCTCTAGCTGCCAGGGGGTTTCCCTATGGGAACCCTATGGTGGAGATATTGAGGTCCTTTCAGCCTCCCAACTAGGTCATGTTTGCTATCGTTGGAAAGGCCAGAGCAAGGCCTTCCAATGATACCAAACATGACCATGTTACAAGTAATTTAAAAAAATCACATATTTTCTTAGAAAAATAGAGTAACAGGTTCCCAGTTCCAATTTTTATAACAAACGTACCCCATAGAATATATAACCGCAAAGGCTCAGATGATAAAATCAAATCATAAGATCAAAAAATCATTTTACACACTGTCGATGATTGATTGGTTCAATACCATTTAAATTTAAGTGAAAATATTAGCTTGTATGTACAGCGTTATAAGATTGTCTTTTTCGTTTTAAGAAAATTTTATATTGAAACAAAGATGCAAAATTGGAATGGAATTAAAATACCCTAGTGGATATTTTATGAAGAATATCTGGAATCCATATGACTGCAGCATGCAAACATATCACAGTGTAGAAGAACTGAACAGCTGCTTGAAGGGGAAAATAATCTACATTTTTGGAGACTCCACTTTACTTCAATGGATGAAATACTTTCAAAGTCAACTCAAAAGTAAGTTACTACTGCTTTTTGAGCACAGAGGTCTAAAGCAGCCTATAGATGCAATGATTAGTAGAAAGAAGGAGGATTTTTATTTAGGCAATGTTTCAGTTGCAACTGCAACCTTTATCAAGCTTGATCCTCCTTCCTACTAATTTTTGCTTTGCCTGATTGCATTTTTTTCTTATTTTTGATTTTATTGTCAGGTTAGCTACCTGGGGCAATTGGACATTTTGTCAGGTTTGTGTATCCGTGTCTTTTTTCTTCACTAGGTACGTGTACCTCTTCCCTTTCTGTATAGATGCAATAATGTCAGATGTAGTGAACTTCATTTACATGTCTTACCCAGGATTTCTACCTGTATTTAAAGAATTTCAGGCCAGTAGAAAAATGAGGGCCTGACTTTCAGATATGTACAAATACATACACCGCACTGCAGCCAAATTGTCCGCTGTCCTTAGAAGCAAACACAGGAAAAAAACTCACATAAAAATCTTTCTCATACAGTGCATATTTAGAGAAGGGGTGTTGTCATAGATGAGCTTGGAAGTGACTCAGTTCTTCTGATTAAATAAGGTTTATAGACCATAGAGCAATATTGGAGAGACATAAGCACTCTACAGAGGCATTCTAACGGATAATATACTGTATAGAGATTGTACATACGACCAGAATGATGCCTTTCAGACATAACACAAAACGTACCAGGCATCTGATAGAGTGAAGAGAGTCCGCATGTATCTGGTTTACCACTGGAAAGTCGCCCCTAATGGGCGCATAAAGAAGTTGGAGTGGGGGCGTGGCTTGACGTTTGCCTGTGATGGACGCACATAAGGTGAGTTCCGGACGGACCACGAGAGTTTGAGCACGTTATGCACCGACATGGTGAGAGGGAAAAAACGTTTCACCACCAGCGCAACCCCTAGAACACTGACCAGACCAACTTCCCAACACCTTGAAGCATTTTTCGCGTCCAGGGCCCTAACATCGCCTGTCATGGCGTCTTTTCCCGCCGGAACTGACTTCTCCCTGCCTGATCTGGGAGCGGCATCTCAACGCATTGAGAGATCACTGGCCGAGATGCCTACTCGGCAAGATATACGGGAAATGGTGGCGGAGGTGCTCGAATCCTTGCAACATGAGATCGCCAGCCTTCGCACGGAGGTTGAGCAGGTGGAAGCCAGAGTACGTGGTCTCAAGCAGGCAGCTGAATGGTCAGTACTATAGCAGTGGGGTCCCCTACAAACAATACCCCTATGATGATGTCTGCGGTGTGGAGACGCCTGGATTATTTGGACAATCGGTCCAGACTTCAAAATATGAGAATCTGTGGGGTACCGGAGCAGGAGACGGCGCTCCGTCGCTATTTATCAAGCCTCTTTAACTCCATTCTGGGTGCCAAAGGAGTGATATCAGAAGATCTGGCCCAAGCTCATCGGCACTTAGGCCCCAGCCTGACTCGCCCACGGCACCCCCTCGAGATATTATCTGTTTTTTTACAGACTTTGCCCTTAAGGACCGCATGTATCTACGGGCCAGGTCCCAACCTATGTGGGATTTCCATGGAGCGAAGGTTCAAATTTTACAGGCTAGGTGCATCTTACGGCCGGTTACTCAGGCCCTGCAAGAGGCCGGGATCCCATATCGCTGGGGATTTCCCCTATCACTGTTGGTTCGCTCCGGGAACACATGGCTCACAATCCGTTCTCCGGAAGATGTCCCAGATTTCTTGCAACAGTTGGATCTCCCGGAATTGCCGATACCTACCTGGGAGTTGTTTGATTTTCGACCTTCGACTTCGAGTGGAGCCCTGCCACAACGCCGCCAACACCCTCGTAGACGGTTGTCAACGCTGGCTGCAACGGAGACTGGAGACGGTGAGTGACGAGTCACCTTGTTGATCTGGACCCTATTGGAACTGGGGCATTTATTTTTTCACTTCCTCATGAGGCTCTCACGGACTCGTTTATTGACCCACCTTCCGAGACAAGATTGTTTTCTTAACGCAGACATGGCGATAAAGATTGTCGCACCCACCCCAAACTTTTTTTACTTGTCACACACTTATTCAGAGACACGGACACTACTAGATCAGACACTTGTTGGAAGACCCCAATTTGACCTTTTAGTTGATGTTGGATGAGATTTTTTCCTACACTTTTGAGCCCCTGACTATCTTCGCCACGTGCCGTTCTGGCTGGGACATTCAATTTGGGGGATGGGGACATTCAATTTGGGGGATGGGAGGGCGGGAAGGGGGATTTGGTTTTTCATTTATCGTTTGCTTGGACAGACTCAGTTTGTTTCCTTTTTCATATACAGGCCTTATTAACATGTGATGGTTGCGTTTTTGTGAAGCAAAGGGAAGGGAGGGAGGGAATCCGGGGGCTGTTAGAACTGTTTTGGGGGGGTGGGTATAGGACTGAGGGGGGATGTTACGGTATACGCTGTGCTCACACAATATCCATAGTAGGGGTTTCTAGTGAGTTTTCCTAGCTTTACCTTGTTAGTTTCTCATGCACGTGACGTACGATTAAACAAAGCGAAAAGGGGGGGAATAATAAATAAAATAATAATACAAAAAAATAATAATAATTAAATGATAGAAAAAAAAAGAAAGAAGAAAAAACACATAAATAAAGTTGAGGGCACACTATAGTCAAGGGGAGGGAGGATTTAAGACAAAATAACGAAAAAAGGGGAGGAAAAAAAAACCATTTAGGTTAGTACTCTATGGGTTATGGGGTGGGTGGGTGGGTTATGTTTGCTACTGCTAACTCTCATCATTATAGAGGGAGGGACACTCCGGGATCTGGTACGGACTGTCTCAATTACTTTGTTTGTTAATCTGCAGGCGACTGTGAAGAGGGTGGGATTAGGGATGAACTGTTCAGTTCGATCAGTTCGGAGTTCGATTCAAACTTTGGCCGTTCGCAAGTTCGCGAACTTCAAACTTTTTGGCGTGTTCGGTTCGAGTTGGAAAAAAAAAATTGTGAAAAAAGTATAAAAAATGCTTAAAAAATACCAGAAAATCTAGAAATAAAGAGACTCTTTACTGCAGAATATTATAAGCAACGGTTTATTAAATATAGAATTAAAAAATAATGTCTACATGCAAAGATTCTCACCTCTAAATGACCTGTGCTCTCAAACGGCGTAAACAACAGGTGTTTAATTAGTGTTTGGAAATAACATGTGCTTCTAATTAGTCCGTCTCATGAATTTGATACATTGTATGCAAACTGGAGGTGCCAGGTGTCGTGTGTGGGTCTGTGCTGTGATGGCAATGTTTCCATACATCCTACAAATCTGCCACTTCACGGGCAGGTTATGGGGACCTCCTAGGCACGATATTTGAAGGAATTTTTCATTTTTATTTTTAACCCTTATTTTATGGAAAACTCACTGTTCCTTTAACCCTTTCACTGCTGAGGCATTTCACCGCTGTGTGCTGAGCTAATTTTTACCGCTTTCGCTCATCATGTTTAAACGTGATTTGAAGCCACATTTTATTATACGACCCAGACATATTATATATCATTCTTTCCGGCAGACTCCGCAGATTCATAATATATCTTTTTTATATGTATACGTCATGTTCTGCCTGTATATTATAACAAAAAATGCAATAAAACTTGAATTTTTAATCATCTGCAGCGTGTAAAGTGTTTTTTTTCACCTTTTATCACATGAACATTTGTGGTTATATTTTCTATGGGGTGCGCTTGCACAAAAATTAGAAATGGGGACTTATTAAAATTTTTGGGGGGAATTATGTGATTTTTAGCAAACGCACACCATAGAAAAAAATCATTAGTGCAGCATCATTGATCACATTATAATTGAAATATGAACAATATTGCTGCATTAATAAAAATAACACACAAAAACAAATACATGTTTTTTTTTCCTACTTTATACCTGATCATGTTGGGTATCATTCGAAAGGCCATGCTCAGGCCTTTCGATTGACACCCTCCCTGACCACCTAGCTTCCACGGTTCTGGAGATATTGGGGTTCAAATGAACCCCCTATATCACCACCATGGGATTCCGGGCAGCTAGGGGTTCCCCGGCTATCTGACGTCATCACGCTATGCGTGAGGACGTCAGGCAGTGAGGGGAGACCCAGGGGTGGAGTCGCCATCCAAGATGGTGGCCCCCACCGGAGCTAGGCCGAATTTCGGCGCCGCAAGGCAAGGGGTTAAAGTAAGGGGTTAAAGCCAGGCAGGGAGACTCTCCCCTTTTAAGCGGTGCCTGGCTTTTTTTTGTGGGACCTCCCGATCGGGAGGGAGAGAGATCCGAACAGATCCACCCTCCCTTCCAGGCGATCTCCCGGCATTGCCGGGGGCAGGGCCGGCACTAGCGTAAGGCGGCACAGGCGGCCGCCTTACTATCTGGCTTCCTGCCAGTTTGTGGGGGCAGAATTCCCCAGCCCCGAGCACCGCCATCTTGGTCGGCCGGGGAGACCCAGCGCAGCGCTAGGGGCCAAACCACCTGACCAGCGCTGTGCGCGATCTCGCAAGAACGCGGCTGTGCTGGTCATGTGGTTCCCGCCCGGCGAGCGGCAAAGCTGCATCATGTCAGTGGCCGCTCGCTACCATGAGGAACGCTGTCTGTTTAACCTGACAATAAACCCCTGTTTTCCCACATCTTGTTTCCGTGGCATTTTGGGTTCACAACCTTGCCCTGCACGCTGGTACCTGACACTGTGAAATGTGTTTTGGTACCATATATGTATTATTTTATTTGTTTGGAATAAAAGTTTATTCTTTAAAAAAACATTTATTTTTGCTGCCTTCTGTACCATTTCATTTTTGCATATTCAGCATTACGTTTATTGTAAAATAAAAAGTACTAATTTAATTTACCGTGGAATATAAAACTGTGAACTAATTATGTAATGTTTGAATATTTTTTCTTCAGCACTCAAACTAATTGACCTTTATGAAAATGGATGGGCAAAGAAGCAATTAGTAATTGATCTGGAAAGAAATATCATCGTTCAATGGAAAAGGCATACCAGTCCTTTTATTAGCAGCTCATACCAGTCGAATAAAGAAGAACGCACCATTACTCGAGAAATTGACTTAATTGGAGGTCACCAGCACAATGTCATTGTGGTTAACATTGGAGTGCATTTCAGAGCTCACCCGCTGCCTCTCTATATTAGAAGACTAATTAACATCCGAAGAGCTCTGGAGCGATTGTTCATTAGAAGTCCACAAACAAAGGTCATTGTTAAGAGTGAACACTGCGGAGATCAGGAAGGATATTATGAATCACAAAATACTTTTCACGGTTATGTACAATATTTAATCATGGAACAGGTCTTTAAAGGACTTAATGTTGGCTTTGTCAATGGATGGGACATGACAAATGCCTTTGATTCTGATATAATTCACCCTCCATTGTCATATATTCAGAGTGAAGTGGATATGCTAATGACGTATATTTGCTAATGGCAAGAAGAATGTAAAATCACTATACACTGTTTCAGATCTGGAATGATCTTTTATTTATTTTTTTTCGTTTTTATTTTTATCTCAGTCTGAAAATTTCAGATTCAGTAAGGATTTCAACATTGGGCGACATTCACTATCGTGCCCTGCTAGATCGAAAATTCAGATGAAAGGTCTCATCTTAAAAGATGCAACCCTTAGCGGACACTGCTCTTGGTAATTTTAGCTTTCTAAGACTGAAGGGTCCCAAAAAGATCACACAGCTCATTTTCTAGATCTAGAAGGGTGCATTACTGAATCTAGCCCATTGAATAAAAGCTGCTCATTGTCACTCCATTAAAATTATAGGAGTTACACCTTTTACACAAGTTTGAGGTCAAATGTGTAGCTCACAACCAGCTACAGATAAATAACAACTGTATTTTACAGCTGTATTCGAAGATGGTTTTGCACATAAAAAAAAACACAACACTGAAAAAAAAAAGTACTTACGCAAATATTATCCAAAAAGAAAAACCCAACTCTCACGATCTGATTGGGCAAGGCAATCTGGAAATGAGAGGCCCTTCAAAAAGAGGTGAAGGTTTTACCAAATCTTGATCAGGTTTATGAAATTTTCTCTCAAATTGAAATCAGCCCATCCCCTCATTAATTAGATTGACCTTGCAAGTTTTAATTTAGTCTCATTTTTATTCAAAGCGCATCATACAAGTCAATGAAAGCAGTACACAAACAGGCAGTCAAGAAACACCAACACGGCCAGTCTCCCTGGGAAAGGAGAGATCAGAAATCAATCAACAGAGCAAGTGACATTGATATGTAGAGTAGTAGGAGAGCATACAGTTTCAGTTTTTAAGTGCTCATGAGCCTTAGCGAAAAATCTACAATACATTGTGAAAACACAAATAAAACAATACAATAGTTCAACAATATAAAACAACCAATTAGAGACAATTATAAACAACTGTGGTCATCAATAGTGCCATGAATCAAAATAATTGAGTGGTGGCAGGGTCACGAAGACGTCCCACCAGACCAGTACCACCCGACATCACGGACCACCCTTTCTTCCCCGGGACCTGCTCCTCACTCCCCCATGCCACACTATGGTGTCCCAGTAGCCAGGTGGCTATAAAACGGGACTCCATGGGGTTGTGGCGCCAATGTTATGGGAATGGGGAACCTAAGTTGGTGGGGGGGATTGTTAGTGGTATACGGTGTTTGGAGACAAAGTTGGACCACCAATACCATGTACAGAAATATAAATCATATATATGTTCTAGAGAACGATGTAACTCCTCCATTTCTCGCACCCTTTTAACTGGCTGGATCCAATCAAATAACACCGGTGGATACGACCATTTCCAATCTTTCAGGATTATGGCCTTAGTGGCATTAAGTAAATGAATTGCCAATGACCTAATGTAGTGGCCAGGCGAGACCAAGGCCAGATGGAGCAAAACAGCTTGCGGGATAAACGGTATCGTCAGGGATGTGATTTCTTTAATGTATGCGAGAACCACCTCCCAGTACTGTACAATCAGCGGGCACTCCCACCAAATGTGCAACAACGTGCCCCTGTCCTTGCAAGTTTTAATGTAAGGAATTAATTTTAGGTTAAAAAAAAAATTAAATATATTTCTTACTGGTTTTAATGCCCTTGTTTAGGTTTTTTAATAAGTGTATAAATAAACCTGTTCTCAATATCATTTCAGAGTTACCTGCAGTATTTATAAACCATATTTAAACTATGGCTCTGTTAATAAACTCACCCTTACACCAAAAACAGACGTGATGTAACACTTAACCCTTTACATTTCTATGTCGGAATATATCCGACACAACCTTTTCCAGGTTGCGGTCTAATGTTGGATATCTTCCGACAATAGGACAGGCCTGCCTGGTAACTGGATACTCACCTCCTTCTCCGGGGTCCCAAGGAGGTCTGACTGAAACAAGTCACATCACTGGTTTTATACCTCTCCCATTGCACTGATGTCATCGCACGGTGCGCGATGAAGTCAGTTTCAGGTGCCCCTCCCCATCACCAAGGGGCAGCAGGTCAACAGAGGCATTTCTGGAAAGGTCACAGTGTGATCTTTCCAGCGATGCCTCTCTTTAACCCGTTAGTCGCTGGACTAATCAGCGCTGGATCGCAGACTACTCCCGGAGATGGCTGACATCTTGGATGTCAGCCAAGCCTCGAGGGGCTCCCCCCAGTCCACTGACGTTGTCGTACTTCAGCGTGATGATGTCAGTTACGGAATTAACCCCTAGCTACCAAAGGATTTCCCTATGGAAACCCTATGGTGGAGATAGTGGGGACATTTGGACCCTCCTTTCCCCTGATTACTGACAGCTAGAGTGGCATTTTTGGATTTATTGGAAAGGCCAGAGGATGGCCTTTCCAATGGTACCAAACATGACCAGGTTAAGTGTAATAAAAATGAATGAAAATACAATTAAAATGCATTTTTTTAAATTTAATTTATTAATGCAGCCCTATTGTTCACTTTTCAATTATAATGTGAACAATGAGGCTGCACTAATGAAAAATTTTGTTTTTCAGTTTTAACTAAAATCGTGTATTTTCTCAGAAAAATACAGAAGTGAATTCCCACTTAGAAGTTTTTTTTAACAAGTGTGCTCCAAAGAATATATAATTGAAAAAAAAAGGATAATAAAATATGAAAAAATTATTTTACAAGCTGTGGATTCTTGAAATTTTTATGAAAATTCAAATTTTTTGTTACAGCATTCTGACAGGACATGATGTATACACATGATAATGAAATATTTTGAATCTACAGAGTCTGCCGTAAAAAAGGATATATAATTTGTCTGTATAATAAAACATGACTTCAAGTTGCGTTTAAACATGATGGGGTCACATTACAATCATCGCGCTAAAACGGGGACACTAGGGAGAAAACCTATGCCTACTACCTCCCCCCCCCGATAAAGGTCTGTTCCAGAGGTGGCACTGGCAGTCAGTGGATGGGAGACCCTAAGTGGCAAAGAGGAGGCTGAGAATTTTTGATGTGCCTATATCCTATTTGAATCTTGTGAGCATTTACTTATAGCAGGGGTTACAATACTCACTGTATAGGTGTTATTGTCCATCAGTGCTAAGGCCCTGAATATCCCAGAGAATGGTATACTGCTCTTCGCAAATTTCTATCATACCACGCTGATATAATTATGGTCCAAGAGACCCATTTTCCCACTCCCATTTTCCAAATCCCCGTCTTTTAAAACCCACCGGTACCCTACAGGATATTTTAGCAATGCTGAGGCTGGTATAGTTTGTGGCACTGCTGTCTTGTGCTCCCGAGATGTCCCGCTCACTTAGCCAAGGTTCTTGCTGGATGCCGGAGTTCGCTTTACTTTTGTTAAAGGGCTGATAGGGGGTCATATATTAACCTTCGCCGCGACATACCTTCCCAACAGAAAACAGCACTCCACACTTCACATAATACTGCTGCGCGGTTGTGGGGGGTGACCTCAACCTGCCCTTAGATGCCCGCTTAGACACATCAAAAGGTGTCACAAGCACCGCTCACACGGTCCTGCGACGCACTAGACACGTTCTCAAGTCCCACCATTTGATTGATTGCTGGCGTGCACTATTTCCAACAGATAGGGACTACACATTTTACAGCTCGCCCCACCGGGGTGTATTCTCGACTGGACTTACTACATCCTCCTCCCATTTGGCCACATGCACCTCCTGGACAAAGCCTCCATTAGGCTAATGTCGTGGTTGGACCATTGTCCAGTTCTGGTTATACTACTCCCCCCTCTCCCGCCCTCGTGACAGGCTATGACGACTTAATGAATCCCTCCTCACCGACCCCCTTATCAAAGACGGCCTCCTTTGCAGGTCACACCACTTCTTTGCAGACAACGACACCCCTGACTGCTCCCCACAGGTTATCTGGGAGACGCACAAGTTAGTGATAAGGGGTTATCTGATATGGCAGTGCTCTAGGTGGAAGAGGGAATGCATTGCACAGCAGGAATCACTTCTGCAACGTATTGCGATGATGGAACAATCCCACAAGCTGTACACTGAGAATACAACCTACGCAGAACTCCTTGACCTTCGCTCACAGTTGGGTACCCTTTTTAACAAGAAGGCTCAAAAGGCCTTTTGACAATGAGGAAACTCTTCCACGAACATGGCAACAAATGTGGCAAGCTTTTAGCCAACGCTCTCCGTCAACAGCTGTACGTATCGCGCCTGCGTTCCCCCTAAGGGGCCTCTGTGACTCGACCAATTGATATGCTTCGTCTTTTCCAAGATCACTTTAGATGACAATCTCATCTACACTGCGCTGGATATCCGCTTTGTATGTACTTCTGACCGCTAGGATTAATTTAAACGTTGCTCTATCTCCCCCCTTCACCATACGGAACGGGACCCAGCAGGGGTGCCCTCTCTCCCCTTTCTTATTTGCGCTGTCTTTGGAACCTCTTCTGCAGGCCATTTGAACTGACCCATTGATCCATGGTATCTCTCCTGGGCGCTACGAATACAAGGTAGTTGCCTATGAGGATGATCTGCTCTTTTTTATCCAACAGCCCCTGATTTCTTTCCCTTCCCTTATCCACCTCCTCTGCACTTACGGTGAGCTCAGTAATTACAAAATTAACATGAGTAAATCCGAAATTTTTGGTCTCATTTTTGGTCTCACTATACCACCTGCCCTCCGCTCTCATCTCGAGGCCTGCTTCCCATTCCGCTGGTGTGCGCCCTCCTTTACATACCTCGAAGTCCACCTCACACCTGACAACATGGATCTTTATTCCTCTAATTTTATCCCACTGCTCTGCACAGTAGAGACAGATCTTGCCAGATGGGCACATCCCCATATCACCTGGTTTGGACGCATTAGCGTGCTCAAAATTAATGTCCTCCCACGCGTGCTCAATCGTCTGCAATCCTTGCCGATCTTGATCCCGCCGACCTTCTTTCGCTCCTTGCAATCTGGCTTTCTTAAGTATGTGTGGACAGGTCAACGAACGAGACTCCGCTTCACAGTGCTAAAGGCCCCTCGTTGACATGGTGGTCTGGCCCTGCCAAATGTCCAGCGATACTACCATGCAGATCACCTTCTGCGTCTAGTGGAGTGGAACATGGGCCTCTCCCATAAACAGTGGGTCCCCCTGGAACATGCTATGGCAGGACACTCTCTCGCCTCCCTCCACTGGCTCCTGGGCACCATCGCACCTCACACTACACCGCCACATCCTACAATTTCAATTCAACAGCAGTAGGTGATGTGTGAGATGCTGAACCCGATGGACACATGTCTTTTTTCAGCCTATGTAACTAGGTAATTACAAGTTTGGAGAACGCAACAGAGCATTACCACCCTGCCCCCACCCGTGCTGATGCTGCTGCGTTTCTTACTGGCCTTCTCGCCACGACTGACACCAGCCACTGAATTTGATTTGCCTCCCCCCTGTGCCACTGCTGACATCCTACATCAATGGACACCGATTTAAACCCCCCTTGTGACATCCCTTTGACGCACCCTGTCTCATTCCTCACTAATTTCCACCTACATGGGCTGCAAACCTATCTGCACACCCTGGCCCCTAAGGACAGACTCACACGCCCACTGACGGTGTTTGAATTCCTGACTCTCCAGAATACCCTCCCATCCCACAGCATCTCCCTCCTCTATGGCACTCTACAAAATCTCCCCCCCACCCCCCACATATGTGGCCAGATGGGAGGCAGATCTCAAGCAGATTTTTACTGAAGATAAATGGGCTCACACTGGCCACCTCGTGCTCAGTTGCAACTAAGTCGCAGGAAATGGCCTACAAACTGTTTTCACGCTGGTACCGAGCACGAACCGCCACCGCAATGTACTCGGTGGATAGTTCATACTCCTGCTGGAGATGTCAGGAATCTGGGGCTGACTTGTTGCATATTTGGTGTTCCTGCCCAGTAGCCCGACCGGTTTGGAAACCAGTTCATGACAATCTTTGAAAGATATCAGCTGCTCTTCCAACGTTCAGCCCGGCTGCCTTATTACTCCATCATACCCACCTGACCTTATCGGATTACAAACGCTCTCTTGACATTATATGGATGAATTGAGCAGAGTCCAGTGCTTCCTTCTGTTAGTAATTTTTAGACGGTGGCATCGATCTTTACTGGAAATTGATGATCCACAGTGCCTCAAAGAAAATAAAAACAGGGTATAGGGTAGTACGCCCTGAAACCATGGATATAAGTGAATAAGAAACACACTCACATGGGCTGGTGTCTCAAGCCAGACACCGGATGCGAAGGCGCCTGGCAGCTTATATGGGAATGCCAGATTTCCCCAAACCGTGACTGAAGGTCCTGGAACCTTGCTTGCACAGCAGGAGATATTGTGGTCCTCTGTATTGGATGGACTCCTCCATAGAAAGCTGTTTCTTGCAACCAGGCTGTTGCAGGTACCTTACCATAAGCCTTAGTATAAAAGTGGGAAAACGTTCACTTTTTATTTTGTAAACGTTTATTCCATTAAAAAACTATTTATACAATAAAATAATAAAGGGTAATACACTAAAACGCGTTTCGTGGACTAAGCCGCTTCATCAGTTAGTGTATTGTTACAGTTGTCCTGTGCCTTTAAATAGTACTGAAAATGAAAGTAAAAATGTCCGTTTGTGTAGGGGATCCAAAATGGCCGCCGTTAGTCCAACTGCACATGCGCGCAGTACCAGGCGTGTCATACGCAAAATGGTGGTGCGTTCCACATATATGCAAATTCCGGTTTCGTTTTGTAGCTGGAAGGCGCCGCTCATTTAAAACAAGTACCGCTTTGAAATGTGGGGATGTTGGATTGAAATGTCCCCCTAAGTCTTGATGATATACATAGAAATAAAATCAAATCACATTACTTGTAAAACGTGTGTTTTACCTAACATGAACCATTGTGTTAATGTTCATTTAGTGGCCAGAGCACTTAAGCCTATGAAATAAAACCATGTGTTCAAATCAATATAGGCTGATAAAAAGAATGAAGTGTTTATTCAATGTTACAAAACGTAGTGTGATGATAGTGTCGAAATATTGGGTAGCCCATAAAGGAATTGAAGTGCGTCCACAGTAATATAATCGTAGGACGTGAAATGATCTCTATTGTTCGATGGGTGGGCTGAAATGAAATTAGATGTTGATGGAGTATGAGGACCGATGGGAACGGAATGGTAATTCGTTAAGATCGTTCGCTAGTCTCCGGGATCGGAGATGTTTGTCATCGGTCAAATGGGCGCATGCGCACATCGTCGTGCGTGTCAGTCCAAATATGGCGGTGCGTTCCACACGCACAGATTCTCAATTTCGTTTCGCGACTGAGAGGAACAGCTCGTTTTGGGTGAACATAGTGAGCAAATGCTGTTTCGAGTGTGTGTAAATGAATTGTATATGAAACACTTTGGTACCATAAACCTGTAGGGTTATGATAATTCATATGTTGTTGGGTAGTGCAATAAAACAAATATACCATAAAAAAGCAATGTGTTTTTAATGGAGTGGTCCATACAGGGAGTGAATTATCTTCAAAGTGGTTTATTAATAAGTAACAGCGATCCAATATCCACATGCTGTGGTAAATCTAAAGTGAGAGTGGGAAGGGGAGGTTTGGGTCTATGATGGGAGGTCTCTCATTGTACAGTTGGTTATCAGATCGGGGATATTAGGAAATGGCAATAAAATGCCTAAAGATATATCTTAACATTATGCAGTCGATTACTGAAGCAGGGATAGTAAGGAATGGCAGAATATGGGGATGACAAAATGGCAGAGTATTGTCTAAGGTTCATCATAATATGGAGGAATGGAATAGATACAGCCTAAAAGTGAGCTGGAGATAGGGGCAGATGGAGCGACCGCTCCAGGCCCAATTGTGAAAATAGGCCCAGAGCAGGCAGGATGATCCACGGACTGAAGTTGAGCCGGTGGCCGGTCGATAGGCCTGCCACACACTGCGAGGCTGATGCAGCCGTCGGATCCGGATGATACGGCCCCAGGGGCTCAGCCGTCCTGTGTGGTGGCAGCTTTGTCAAGCCATGGTACACGGAGGGGGAAGAGATCAACACGTGACCTGTCACGTGCCCCGCCGGAGCCTGCACGTGCCTGCTCATTTCAGTGCGCCTGCGTGCGGATGAATCCGCTCAGACAGCACTGCCTCTTCCCTGCCTCTCCCTTAAGCCAGCAGCGCATCACGAGGAGGACGAGCTGCAGGCATCCCAAGGTGTGCAGGGCTGGCTGGGGCTGAGTGGTAGAGAGTACACTGGCACAGCTCCCCGGGGATCTCACCTTGCCTGCACACGGACTCGGACACATTGATGGGCGCCTGTGTTGTGACACGTGCTGCCCTTTAATGTGTCATAAATGGCCTGGCTGGCGGGCTCTGGGCTGTGTGTGTGCGGTCATGCAGAGGAGCAGGGAGGAGGAGGCGGACAAGACGGACACCCTGGCCTGTAAGAGCTCTTCCTGCACGTATGATGGGGGGGAAGGGGGGCTGTGTGTGCAGTGATCTGTATGCCCCATGCAGGGAGGACCGGTGCCATGACATGGAGGGAGGACCGGTGCCATGACATGGAGGGAGGACCGGTGCCATGACATGCAGGGAGGACCGGTGCCACGACATGCAGGGAGGACCAGTGCCATGACATGCAGGGAGGCACAGAATGAATTATTTGAGAAAAAAGACAGAGCCTTCTGAATGAAATGCAGAGGCCAGTCACCATAGCAAACTGATCATCATGGGAGTTGCAGTCCACTGGAGAATGGAAGCTCTGCACAAGGATCCTCTATGTAATCCTAGTCCTCCATCAATCCTATATTAAATCCACCCCGACTTTGTCTTACTGGTGTAGTTTTCTGCAGCTCTTAAATTGTAGAGCTTAGATTGTAAGCTCTTGGACGGTAACTCTTTTCCCTGTTCTGCCCATTGAAACCCATCGAAACAACAAATTAAAATATGAGTTTTTGCAGGTTGGGATGTCTGGAGCCAGCAGGCACTGCCACCAGTCAGTCAGACACTCTTACTGTCACCACTCACCATCTTTTGTGCCCGTCACGATTAATTGTTTTGAAGACATGTTTTATCATAGAAATGTAATGTATTCTTTTTTTCAGCGGACGCAGCAGATTCAAGATATGTCATTATCGTGTCATGTTTCATCGCAATGCTATAACTAAATTTAAACAGTGTAAATATTCGTTTAGATTTCAGTCATAGGGGAGCCATTGCTCTATTTGGTCTGGGGACCCCGCCGCCCCAAGTATTGTCAGTCTGTCTCCAGGCAGTGACTGACTCATATGTGCTACGCACGCTAATCTAGTAGGAGACTTGTGACCCGGCGCGCTGTAACTCACACTATACATCATAGCACACCATGTCAGAGTCACCAGTCAGGTTTCCTAGTCGCTCTGACGTTCTCATAGCGTGACATATGCCAGTGCACCAGCTGACTCTCAGAAAGCAGAGCAGACCGATCGTTGCCTCAGTATCTATAAAAAGGCCCACAAAAATCCTCAGCACCAGGCCCATGATACGCTTAATGCGGCCCTGCCTATAGATAGTGGTATCGTGTGAACGGGGTATAAACAAAAAGGGGAGCTACAGTAGAAATAGAGGTCAAGCCAAGAGTTTTGGATGAGAATGGTTTATAGGAATAGTTTATAAAAAATGGCATAATTTGAAATCTTGGTTTAAACCTTTAGGAATCAAAGTATTAAGGTTATAAATCCATTTAATTTCACTTCTATTAATTTGTTTTAGTGAATCTCCTCCTCTCTAATTCTTTTCTATTTGTTGGATGGCCATAAATTGGGTTCCTCTAGGGTCTTGTTGATGTGCTTCTTTATAGTGTTGTGGGACGGTGTGCATATCAAGGCCTTTTATAATATTGTAAATATGCTGTCGTATCCTCACATTCAGGCTCCTGATGGTCCGGCCTGTATAATATTTGCTGCATGGGCAGATCAAGAGATAGATTACTTTTATTGAAAAGCAGGTCAGATTTCCATATATCTTGTACGTTTCATGACTGTACATATCTGTAAAGTCCTTAATGTGCCTTTTATGGTTGCCAGTAGATCTGCAACTCTGGCAGTAACCGAAGCCATAGAAACCACGTTCCAGATCAAATGGATTTTTTCGTGCCTTGTCTTTTGAATGGCTTTTGACTAGTGCATTCTTTATGTTGCTCACTCCTTTGAAGATGATTGTTGGTTTTTCTTCTAAGAGTTGTTGATGGTCATTATCTTTCCTTAGGTTGTGCCAGTATTTCTTGAAAATATCTTTGATTTGTCCATGTTGTTCATTGAATTTGCAGATGAACGGAATCCTTGAGTTCATGTCTTTCGTTCTTGGTGGTCTCTGGAGAATTTGGGTCTGACTAGTTGTTGAAATGTCCAGTCTTGTTTTTTCAAGGTTTTCATGGTCGTACCCCTTTGCTTGAAATTGTTCCTTTAGTCTTAGTGATTGGTCTAAAAAATCAGTGTCTTCAGTACAGTTACGTTTGATACTGAGGAACTGGCCTTTGGGTACGCCTGCTAGCCATTGCAAAAAATATATTCTGCCAGCATTGGGGGGGGGGCCGTGCTGTTTCATGAAGTCAGCAGATACGTAAAGATTTTATCTATTCATTTAAACGGGAGTGGTCACATATTTTTGTTTTGCCTTGCAAAAAATGGCAACTGCTTGTCTCTAAATAACTGTTAACTAGGGATGAGCTGCTCGGTTCGATCGGTTCGGAGTTTGATTCGAACATTGGCCGTTCGAAAGTTCGCGAATTTCAAACCTTTTGGGATGTTCGCCAAAAGTTCAAAAAATTTTTGATTTCGTTTTTTTAAAATAAAGCTTAAAAAATCCTAAAAAAAAGAGACTCTTTACTGCAGAATATTATAAGCAATGGTTTATTAGATATTGAATTAAAACGGGAATATTTTTAACATTGAAGCCTATGGGATAAAACATTCTTGTTGCTAAAACATCAGGGAGGCGAGGCCCTCTAATCAGGCACTGTAGAGGGCAGCCCGCCGGAGACTCCCTCCCAAGGACCCCTTGAGGAGCATGTGGCCGCAGGATGACAGAGCTGCGACTGTGAGGGCTGGCCAGCCGGGTGCATGTGGCAGAGAGGTGGAGCAGGGACTCCAGGGAGGGAGCCACGGCAGACCCCCCTTCCCCACAACCAGGATCCAGGGAGCCCCCACTGACCACCAGGCTAAGGTAAGGTGACACATTTTTTTAAAGAAATAAAATCCGAGGACATTTTTAAATGTCCCCAGCAACATAAAATAAAACCTTTTTTTTCTTTCGAATACTCACTTGATTCCTGGATCCACAAACTGTAGAGGTGCTGCCTGGCAGTGTGCGGAATCATATGCTGCATTAATTATTCTGTAAGGCTGGGTTCACGTTCGGTGACTTTTCGAATCTCTTTGAATAACCCTGACAGTGTTCTTTTGAATTTTTGTAAATCTACGTAAAGGCCAAATTTGTCTATGCCTTTCGAATGGGCGAATTTCAGGCCTTTGTTGAGAACTTCAATGTGTTGCTGTTCAAGAGTTTTCATGCTGAGATTAAAGATTCCTTGCGGGTCTATGGACGTTCTCTTTTTTCTCTTTCTGTTAAGGGGTAATCTTCCTCTTCCTCGTTTTCCTCTCTTTCTCAGAATTTTCTTTTTCTTGGTGAGTCGTGATAGTGTCCTTCTCGATCCCTTAGTCTTAAGAGTCTTCCTCTTGGGCTTCCTATTCTCTGATGGATTCTTTCTTCCATATGTTCTGGATGTTTGTCCTTCCATTTTGGTCTCTCCTCTAAAAAAAACCTCATTTGTTTCATGTTCTGCTAGGCCTTGAAATCTATTGCTAGTTGGTACCCAATAGTCTAATCTTTTCTCTTGTTGGTGTAATCTGGTCTCGGGTTTGCGTTGTAGCCAATGAACCGTTTGGTTTTGTGTGGATTCAGTATCTTGTGTTGATTTACTGTACTTGTAGTGATTGAGGCGTTGTTTGTTGCAGGTGTAATAGGCATTTCTTGGACCTCCTGTGTCATCAGATAATTCTTTACTTGAGGTCTCTGTTGTAATACTTGTTCATCTTGCCAGTTTACGTGGTGGTGTCCTTGTTGGTAATAAGGAGGGTTGGATCTAAAAGGCCTCCTATTAGATGTATAGGAATATCTTCTGTTATGTGTATTATTGGAATATCTTCTCCTGTCAGAGAATCGTCTACGCCTGTATGGGGGACGTTGTTGATAATTAAAAACATCTTCTTCGTTGTTGGAGAGTCTATCAGGGTTATTCAGAGAGAATCGAAAAGTCACCGCATGTTTGGTGACTTTTCGTTCTCTTCAATTCGGGCCAATTTGGCAATCCCATTTCGGCGACCCTGCGGTGTATTCACCGCAGGGCCGTCGAAGCGAAGGGAAAATCTGTCGCAAACCCGACGAAAGGTCACTGCAAAAACCAGGCGAATGCACGCCGAAACCCACAAAAACATCTGGATTAACCCTCCTAAAACGCCGGAAAAACCCGAGCAGGAGCCGATCACACGCAGCGCAGCCTGCGGAAAAACCCGACACCGCAGACGAGTGAAGTGAATAAATTAGCAAAACAGTTTGCTTGAATGTTTGAAAAGTGAAACGCTGTTTGCAAAGAAACTACTGAGCGAAAATGTCTGAAATTTACATATGAGGTCCAGGGAATGATAATAAAAAGGGCTGTTACAGAAAAAATAAGTAAAGTTAAAAAAAATCTGACTTTTTAAAAAAAAAACTATAAATCCAGAAAAATGCTTAAAATATCCAAAAAAAACTATAAATAAAGAGACTCTTTACTGCAGAATTTTATAATGAACGGTTTATTAGATATTGAATTAAAACGGGAATATTTTTAACATTGAAGCCTATGGGATTCACCTGAATAAACCTGTTGAATGAAACCATCGAATGGCAGAGCATTAGGGGAACCTTTCACTGCTGGTTTGTGTTCTCTGAATAGCTGAAGCAGTGCTTTTTTATGGGGATTTCACTGCCCTCGAACAGGCACCGAATGTGCAGGCAATTCGCCAGGATTTGGTGTATTGCCTGCGCTCTGGATAGCCGAATGGCCAAGAAGCTCCAGCCATTCGGATCTCTTTGAATTACCCTGTATATCTTCCTGGGCCTCTCATCGTGTTAGGATTATTCTGGATTCTCTCAGACGTTGTTTGGTTATTACGTAGCTTCCAGACATCTCCTTGTTTGTAATCATTTTTATCTCGGGCATATTAAGTCCTTTTTCTGGATACTATGTCTGTTTCCAATTTTTCTTCCATCAATGTGACGACTTTCTGCATTCTTTCAGGCTCCAAAAGTGTTTCCAATTCTTTGTTTGTCTTCAATCGTATTCTTGAGCTCCTCGATGATCTCTCTCCGTCTTTCTATCACTGTTTCCATTATACTAAAGGAGAAGCTCTCTTTTTCCATTCTTACTAATAAAATAGTGTGACTACGGTCGAAAGTGGGATTTTTGTAAAATCTCAACTAGGGACCTGCGAAGCTTCGAAATTCAATTCGAAATCGAATCGCTGGTCGAATTCGATTCGAATTCGCAGCTCGATTCGAAAAAATTTCGAATTGGGAAGATCGCAGCGTGCCTCCAGATGCTCAGCACGC
Organism: Leptobrachium leishanense; assembly: GCA_009667805.1. Taxonomy (NCBI): domain Eukaryota; kingdom Metazoa; phylum Chordata; class Amphibia; order Anura; family Megophryidae; genus Leptobrachium; species Leptobrachium leishanense. The sequence goes on from CM019072.1 coordinate 55,273,370, forward strand.
GGCACACGGCTGGGAACGTCACAGCACCCTGCTAGGAGCCGCCCACCCCAAGGTTCAGAGGAAGCTGCGGTGGAAGGAAGCTGCGTAGAGGCCCTGGACGGAGTCTGAACTGGAGCTGTGGACGTGTTCGGAGGTCGGAGGACAGAGCGAGGAGCGAGTACAGGCTGGGCTGTGTCGTGTCAAGTTTGGATGGTGCTGGTGAGTATAATTTAATTAACTATCGGTATCCCTGTCACGTTTACAATGTGCTTCTTTTGCAGGAAGCCAGAAGATGGCCGCCGGGGGGGGTGATCCGGGGGGGCCCTTACCCATCATTTTTTTATGCAGAACAAATGAGAGAAAAAAAAGGAATCAAATGTAAAAAGAAAAACCCTGGCATTAACTGGCAACTATACAAGAACAATATATTTTAATTTTGCCAAGCCAATTTAGTTTTATTTAAACCTGGCATTTATTTATTTGCTGCTCATTTTTTATATATCCATAAAAAAATCTAATAATTATATATGGGGGTCACTCTGTCTGCTCTGTGTGGGAGATAATATATATATATATATGGGGGTCACTCTGCTCTGTGTGGGAGATAGTGTATATATATATATATATATATATACACTTAGTGGTCACTGCTCTGTGTGGGAGATAATCATATGGGGGTCACTCTGCTCTGTGTGGGAGATAATCATATGGGGGTCACTCTGCTCTGTGGGAGATAATCATATGGGGGTCACTCTGCTCTGTGTGGGAGATAATCATATGGGGGTCACTCTGCTCTGTGTGGGAGATAATCATATGGGGGTCACTCTGCTCTGTGTGGGAGATAATCATATGGGGGTCACTCTGCTCTGTGTGGGAGATAATCATATGGGGGTCACTCTGCTCTGTGTGGGAGATAATCATATGGGGGTCACTCTGCTCTGTGTGGGAGATAATCATATGGGGGTCACTCTGCTCTGTGTGGGAGATAATCATATGGGGGTCACTCTGCTCTGTGTGGGAGATAATCATATGGGGGTCACTCTGCTCTGTGTGGGAGATAATCATATGGGGGTCACTCTGTCTGCTCTGTGTGGGAGATAATCATATGGGGGTCACTCTGCTCTGTGTGGGAGATAATCATATGGGGGTCACTCTGTCTGCTCTGTGTGGGAGATAATCATATGGGGGTCACTCTGCTCTGTGTGGGAGATAATCATATGGGGTCACTCTGTCTGCTCTGTGTGGGAGAAATCATATGGGGGTCACTCTGTCTGCTCTGTGTGGGAGATAATCATATGGGGGTCACTCTGCTCTGTGTGGGAGATAATTAGATGGGGGTCACTCTGCTCTGTGTGGGAGATAATTAGATGGGGTCACTCTGCTCTGTGTGGGAGATAATCATATGGGGGTCACTCTGCTCTGTGTGGGAGATAATCATATGGGGGTCACTCTGCTCTGTGTGGGAGATAATCATATGGGGGTCACTCTGCTCTGTGTGGGAGATAATCATATGGGGGTCACTCTGCTCTGTGTGGGAGATAATTAGATGGGGTCACTCTGCTCTGTGTGGGAGATAATTAGATGGGGGTCACTCTGCTCTGTGTGGGAGATAATTAGATGGGGTCACTCTGCTCTGTGTGGGAGATAATTAGATGGGGGTCACTCTGCTCTGTGTGGGAGATAATCATATGGGGGTCACTCTGCTCTGTGTGGGAGATAATCATATGGGGGTCACTCTGCTCTGTGTGGGAGATAATTATATAATTTATAACAATTTATAATTTTTAAATATATAATCATATACAAGTTTTTTTTACGTTTCATGATGTGTAGTCTGCTATAGACTAGTATATTAAGCCCATCACTGTTAGATTGCAGCTGTAACGTCAGCTGAACCTGGGGCTGTATACACAAACAAAGCATACCTATCCAGGCTGTGTATCGTACACGAAAGTGTCACTTTTCAGAAGTTTTCGATTCGATTCGATATTCGATTCGAGTTAGAACCTTTACAGCTGATTCGATTCGTGATTCGATTCGAGCGAAAATTTATGATTCGCAGGGTCCTAATCTCAACCCCCTTGGAGTTATTTTTTCCTTCAGATAATGCTCCAGCATTGTTATATCAAGCTTGTTTCGTAACTCTTTGGTGAGCATGTTTTCTAAAGAGTTAATATTCTTGTTTATGTCTAGTGGTAGCATAAGATTCTCAGGGCCATATTACAAACTTGGTGCTAACTTACCCAGAGCTGTTGTAAACTTAAAACCTCCATAGGCTATAATGGCTCTGGGAAGTTTACAACAGCTCTGGTTAAGTTAGCACCAACTTTGTAATATGGCCCCCAGTGTTGTTATTAAAGACACTGTCGAGATTACTGCCAAATTTGTCTCTTTGGACACAGAACATTGTGCGTCAGCCTGACCACAAGTGGGATATATGTAAATAGTTGTTGTATTGTGTTCTGGCGCCACCTAGTGGTTCTGTGAAAAGTGTGAGTTCAATCATTTCTATTGCCTCTACGTGCTGGAGAACCAGTGGGAAATTGTTGATTTGTGTAAATAACAAGATGATTTTAGTTTGTGCAAATTGCAAAATGAATTTAAAACATAAATAAATAAACAGTAAAATTATTGTTCATTTGTGTTCAAAATCCTTTTGCTATTTGCACAAATTTTACTGTTTATTTATTTATGTTTTAAATCAATTTTGCAATTTGCACAAACCAAAATCATCTTGTTATTTACACAAACCAACAATTTCCCACTGGTTCTCCAGCACTTAGTGAGTTCAATCCTTTCTATTGCTTCTCTTTTCACAAAAGGAACCACTAGGTGGCGCCAGAACACAATACAACCCCTTTTCAGCGCTCTTGACATTAGCCTTCTAAATGCTGCTAAAGCCATCATCCCCAGACACTGGAAATCCCCCATTGCCCCCTCCCTCTGTGAGTGGATCCATGAAGTACACTCCATACGTGACGTAGAGGACTTGATTCACCAATCTGTCTGCACCAGTGCCAAGCATCTGACATGTTGGCGATCAGCGCTACATTTTGATTGTTTATCTGACATGTTGGTTCTACTGGTCCAACTCTGGCTCTTTCTTGGCAGGCATACCCCCTACCCTACCCTGCTATGCCCCCCTCATAGTGGCTCCTGAGTAACCCCCCTTGCCTTCCACCTCCCCTTCCTGCCTGATTCCCCCAGTGCTATGACACTGATGCCCCATGTCCCTTTGATGACACACAATCCCATTTGCGTCTTAATGTTTTTAGTATTTTCTAACGAAGTACTATGTATCGCGTGCCATTCGTCATGTTTGAAACTGCTATGGGCCATATTACAAAGCTGGTGCTAACTTAACCAGAGCTGTTGTAAACGTAACAGCTCCATAGGCTATAATGGCTCTGGGACGTTTACAACAGCTCTGGTTAAGATAGCACCAGCTTTGTAATATGGCCCTATATGTCTGAAGTGTGCATTGAAGTTGTTTTCCATCTGTGAACTTTCTCCGTATGCTCTCCTCTTATGGATTTATTTCATTGTCACCATATCCTGAAAATTAGTAATAAAACTCGTTACAATAAAAAAATATATATCTGGGACTGGATTAAAATCTCTCAGGATCAGGAATACATTTTCACAGGAATTCGCTTTAATTCTCAGCAATAAATTCATATGTTTCTATGGAAGCTACGGAACGCGTCGGGTCTGAGGCGTCTCCGTCACACGCTGGCAGTTTGGATCCCATTCATGTGGTTGTGTTCATCGTCACCAAGAAGACCTTCCTCAGGAGTCGGTGATGGAATTGTAAGCAACAAGACTGCGGGTGACGGCTCAGATTCTTCCACAGATCTTCGCCCATTACCCACACGTCTCCTGTGAACGGAATGAGACGGAATTAATATTATGGATGTGTATCTCAGCCACGCACAAACAAATCTCTGAGTCACAATGTGTCAGGGAGCTCCCAAACCGAAATCCAGGAGACACAAGCACTCACTTATACTCTCACAAACACTTACTAGTGCACTCGCACACACACAGACATTCACACAGAAACAGACACTCACACACATCTGCGCTGTCACATGATACGTTATAATAAAGTAATGAATAACAATCCATGTTTCTCGCTCCTTCTGTCTCGCTCTCCCTCCACAAAAAAGATGGGGCTCGTGTCGTGTCTCGTGTGAAAAAGGGAGCGATGTCACACAGAACTTACCTCAGCACGTAAATTATGAATATAAGGGGGAACACGAACGTGAAGAAACATATACAGCTAATGACTAGAAGTCTAATCCAGAGAGAACGCTTTGAGGGCTCTGCGCCAGGCTCCGACAGATTCATCTGATCTCCGCCATTCATTTTATAGGAGTCTGATCTCTCTGGCACATCGCCAGGAAACTGTCCTGAAAACAGAACGAAATGTGTAACCAAAACAAAAACACATAGGAAGTTTATGATACAAAGTAACCCTGATCATAACTCTAGCGACACCACGGAGTGACCCGTTAAGACGCTGGCGATACCAGGGTGGGTGTGACCCATTAGGACGCTGGCGATACCAGGGTGTGATCCGTTAGGACGCTGTCACGGTTAGCTGTGCTATGTATGCAGGGTGTGAGCCCAGGATGAAGTGAATATATGAGATTAAGCAGGTTACAGGACACACCGGGGGTTTATTCAAATAAACCAAAATCAGACATAAACAGGAAACTTGAATCAAACAAAGGAAAAGGATTACCAGTCGGTCTGAGAGCAAAGTCCAGGGGGTTCACTGGTAGGGGTACAAAGGAGAGTCCTTGGGGTCAGGGTGTATGGGTCTTGACAGACGCTGGCGATACCGGGGTGTGACCGTGAGGATGCTGGCAATATCAGGGAGTGACCCATTAGGATGCTGGCGATATCAGTAAGTGGCCCGTTAAGATTCTGGTAGCACTGGGGTGTGACCTGTTATGATGCTGGCGATACCTGGGTGTGACCTGTTAGGATGCTGGCGACACTGGGGTGTGACTCGTTAGGATGCTGGCGATACCAAGGTGTGACCCATTAAGATGTTGGTGATACCAGGGCGTGACCCGTTACCATGCTTGGCGATACTGGGGGTCGTTGCAGCCACGATGGAGAAAGAGAATGAATCAAATCAATTAATAGTACTTTCTCTTATTTATCTCAAGTCTTGTTTGATTCCCGGGAGGAGAACCGGGTAAAATCTCTTGCTCTTGGAAAACAAAGTAAACATTTTATCAACAAAAAAACTCAGGGCTCTATTCCATAGCTGTTAAGTCTCGATATGTAATCGTTAGCGCTAGGAGAAGGAAGTTTAACATCTGGCATCGATATTCCAATCCTGACGCTATGCTGCTGTCAAATCAGTTTGCGCCTCGCAGCTTGCAGGAGCTTAATTTACTTTGCGTCTCCTATACTTACCAACTATGGGATAGAGCCCCATGTTGTTAATGTAGCGTCTCGATAAGTAATTGCATGCGCTAGGATTAATACGTTTTTAATCTGGCATTGATATTCCAGTTCTGCCAATACACTGAGGTGATATTCGTTTGCACCTCGCAGTTTGCGCGACTTACTGTACTTTGTGCTCCCCATGTTAAGTATAGGAGACGCAATCAGATTTTTTTGTCTCAACACAGGAGGTTTTACAAAGTGCTGCCAAGTTACCGTCTGGACACAAACTGACAAATGTTACCACCTCCTAAAAGCTGATGTTAAAGGATTCTGCAAATGCAAACTCATTTAAAAGACTCTAAAACCCCCCTAAAATTCCTATATTTACCTCTCATCCCGCGGTGTAAAGGGCCGATCCGCCGCTTCTTCCGGCTGCGGGCAGAGTGAGACTGGAAACAAATAGTTCTATTCACACTCTGGGCCTGGACGTGCAAAGCTCCATGCAGTCCTATGGACTTCAAGAGCTGACACTCGTGCAACGCCACTGCTGGTATTCGGCAGCTTAGCACTTCGTTATCAGGACGAGATGCTGAGAAAGCCCCTTCCCCGGAAAACAACGTTAACATGGAAACGCTAAGGGAAAATCTGCAGGTGCACATTATACTGCTTACCGTCTCCATGTTAGCATTCACTAGGGAATAGGGCCCTGTGTTTAGATTTCATGTGATTTCTGTTTAATATGATATGTTTGTTTATTTAATCTCATTGTGTGAGTCCTGTGGATGGTGAATATTTACTTTACATTGAACAATATCACTAAACTGCCCTGCATTCGGGGAGGCAGTCCTGATTGTGTTGTGTTTCTTACCATGTCCATTTAAAGTGATCTCCACGCATTTAGTGAGCTCTGTCCAGCTCACCCACAGAGCTGACATTCATCCTGCTGTATCACCAATACGTCAATATTACACTGCTCTGATGAATGGATTTTGATTTTTTAGGATAAACTGTCATGTCCCACTCCAGGCGTTAGAGATGCTGCTAGGGGACCTGTGCCTGCACCTGAAACGGCAGCACTTTTTCTGTTTTTTTCTGCAAATCCCAAGGCCAGGTCCTGCGTGCACTGCAGCAGCCACAGGTGCTCTCAATCAGAGCCTGTGCTTCCCTACTTAAGGGTGGAGCTCCCATCAGGCATTGCTTCAGGATTGTCAAACACTCTGTGTTCTAAGCCCCGCTAGAAGCCTGCTCTGCTCAGTTTCTGGTTACCCAAGGTCCCCAGTAACCTACTGTGATCCAGCCGTGCCAACTTACCATGATCCAGCCTTGCCAACTCAGCGTGATCCAGCCGCGTCAACTCACCATTATCCAGCCGTGTCAACGTACCATGATCCAGCCATGCCAACTCAGCGTGATCCAACCGTGCCAACTCACCATTATCCAGCCGTGCCAACGTACCATGATCCAGCCATTACAACTCAGCATGATCCAGCTGTGCCCTCTGTCTCCCCTGTCACCTGTGTCTCTAGTCCCATTCTGTGAGTCTCCTTGTACTCTCTGTGGTCTCTGTTTGTGCCTGTGTACAGTTCCCATCCTGTCTTGTCCCTGTGTCTCAGTCCTGCGTTCTGTGTATTCTGTGTCCAGCCCTTTTCCTGCCATGTTCCCTCCTTAATCCAGATATCATCTACAACCATACCATCTGAATTTACTAATAAAACCCTTTGGGTTGCCCAGGACCCGTATGTCTCTGTGTCTCTGCATCCTGGGCTCAGACTCCTTCTGTCTCTGTGTCTCTGCATCCTGGGCTCAGACGCCGTCTGTCTCTACATCCTGGTCTCAGACCCCAGCTGTTTCTGTGTCTCTGTATCTTGAGCTCAGACCTGGTCTGTCTCTGCGTCTCTGCATCCTGGGCACAGACTCCATCTGTCTCTGCATCCTGGGCTCACACCCTCGCTCTCCGGTACAGAAGCATGACATAAACCCTCACATTATCCGAGTGATTTTTTAAGAAATGAATTTGCTGCGAAATATGAGCCTCTTACCTGCGGGTTTAGAGCGGATGCCATTTGATTTCTCCCCAACATTCATGAAATACAGCTTCTCAACTGTGTCCACGGTTTGCATGATGAGGCACGAGTCGTTGACTTGGTTTACCGTAACCCCCCTTTTGTCGCATTTCTTAGGAGTGTGTGATCCGTCAGCCATGAAATAACAAACCGTTGTCAGGTGCATGTGTATAAACACAATCTCATTGGTCAGTTTTAGGGAATCATTGCAGAATATGTACTTGTGAAACGCGTTTACACTGTGAGCCGGGGCAGCTGGAAAATAAAAGATACAAAAGTAGCAAAATTATCCGTGATCGTTGGCAGAGAATCCCTAGCGATACTTTATGATCTGCTGCCTGAACGCCTGGAGACTCGTCTTCCTCCGCGGGCGCTCCAAAGACACTTCCCACCCAGACTCCTCTATGGACCGAGCTCATTTCTCCAACATCATCTCCTCAGCCTCACTAGATTTACTTCCTTTAGTACAATCTACTCACCATCACAAAGGATCCCTCACCAGGAACATCCTTTCCCCTTTGCTTCCCAAAAAAAGTGAATCATTTTGGATTTTCTTCAACCCAAGGGAGTTAATCCAACCATAAAGAAGTGAGGGAACCTGCCTGCACCGCACTCCAAGAAACTGATTTCATCTACTCATAGTCCACATTGAATTGTGACATTAACAATAAAACCATCACCAGGATGGGTTTTACAGAATAATGATTATTATTTATCATTATCTGCGGGCGATCTCAGGCTGTCCTCTATCCACACCAGCAAGGCCAACTCTCGCCTCCATGACTGTGCAGGGGCAGCTCCCATCCTGTGTAATGTCTTGCCTCACCCTATTATTATTATTGTTATTGTCATCATTTATATAGGGCCAACAGTTTCCGAAGCACTTTACAATAACCAAACGGATCAAAATACATATAGACGGACATAGGATGGAAACAAGAGGTGTAGATGGGCCCTGCTCATAGGAGCTTACAGTCTAGTGGGATTGGGGTTGAGGAAGACAAGAGGAATTGCACTAGATAGCAGGATCATTAGTGCCAGTGGTTTGGGAATGGTGGGGCCATAGAAGTGGCTTCAATCAAGTGTGAGTAGGTGAGCAGAGGGATGAGTTGCATCAGTGATGCGGTATGCTAATCTGAAGAGATGGGTTTTGAGGGATTTCTTGAAGGCCTGAAGGTCAGGGGAGAGTTTGATAGGGCGAGGCAAATCAATCCACAGGACCGGTGCTGCCCTTGAGAAGTCTTGGAGGCGAGAGTTGGCTGTGCGTGTGTAGACCAAAGACAGGTAGAGATCGCCCGCTGAACGGAGTTGTCTAGATGGGACGCGCTTGCGGAGTAACGAAGACATGTAGGGGGGGTTGAGTTAATGAGTGATTTGAACGTGAGCATCAGTATTTTAAACTGTATCCTGAAATGTACAGGAAGCCATTGGAGGGACCGGCAGAGTGGGGAAGTATGCGAGGAGCGTTTATTGAGAAAGATAAGCCTAGCCCCTGTATTCATTAGATTGCAAAAGGGCGATACGGGAGTTGGGGAGGCCAATAAGGAGTGAGTTGCAGTAGTCAAGTCGTGAAATGACACTTTTGTGGTATCTTGTGTCAGAAAGGGGCAGACACGGGCAATGTTTTTGAGTTGAAAACAGGATTCGGTCACTGTCTGGATGTGGGGAGAGAATGTTAGGTCAGAGTCAAAAGTCACACCAAGGCTGCGAGTTTGAGGCGTTGGCCTAATGGGTGTTTCATTTACTTGTAGAGTATCAAATTCTCCCCGAATCTTCAGTCCTTCAAGAAATCCCTCAAACCCCATCTCTTCAGATTAGCGTACCACATCACTGATACAACTCATCTCTCTGCTCACCTACTCACACAGATTTGAAGCCGCTTCTATGGCCCCACCATTCCCGAACCACTGGCACTAATGATCCTGACATCCAGTAAATCTCCCCTGGTCTTCCTCAACCCCAATCCCTCTAGAATGTAAACTCCTATGAGCAGGGCCCTTTACATTTCTTGTTTCCATTCTATGTCTGTTTCTGTATCTCGTACCCTTTGGTTATTGTAAAGCGCCGCAGAAACTGTTGGCGCTATATAAATGATGATAATAATAATAATATATATTTATTGTAACTTTATAAGAAAGATATAACTGTGACCCAAAAAACAAAACTTTACAGTGTGTGGACCAAATAGGGGCTCAAGTTCTCACTTGACTTGACCCCTGCCCCATCCAATGTCTTTCTGTCCTACAAAGTCAGCAGAAGGTGTCCTCCGTCTGGTCCATGAGCTTTTCACATTCACGTTCGGGACCTCATTGTCCTGTTGTCAACGTTCATAAAAACATCCTGGGGTTAGTCCACCTGATTCACTAAACCAGGAAGAATCCAGCAGGGTTAGAGGGATTTCACGTTATGGAGCATAAAATATGTAAAATTCACCAATTTAGTTACTTTTCTATAAAATTTGAAGTTTCCCCTTCTACAATTCTATAAATCAGCAGAGCATTCAGCCATTATCTTGTCAGGGTATCGGGGTGTCCTTACATGTCAGGATATCTGGGGGTCTTGGTTGCACCTACTGTATATGTCACAGTGTGAGGGTGTTGGGGTGTCTGGGATATCCTTATATGCCAGGGCGTCTGGGGTGCACTTACATGTCAGGGAGTGAGGGTGTCTTGGGTGTCGCGATGTCTGGGATGTACTTTCCACAGGTGTGAGCATGAAGACCATGAAAACGATAAATGGGAGGAACGCTGTGAGAGATAAATGAGATTTTCAATATAATATCCCCCGGTATTGGGAATTTATATCCAAGTAAATGTAAAACATGACACGTAATAAGATCACACGAAAAATCATAACAAACTTACAAACAGACAAAGAACATAAATAATCATAAAAAAGGAATATATAATTAAAATATTATGAAATATACTGTAAACATTAAGACTTAATACAACGTGTAAAGGAGAAAAACTATAAAATACATAAATCTATAGCATTTATATACACGGCATGTAACTATATGTATATATAATAAATAAAATGATATATAGCATAGCCAGTTCCCCCTCCCCCATCGTGTAATTTGTAGATATATCCTGGCCCGGTAAAGCTGAGCAGGAGCGGTCTTGACCTCTTTATAAGAATGAGTGACTCACTCTGACCTCACCACAACGAACATCTTTCAAATCCAGAGGCACAGGTCACATTGGGCTCTATCACCTCCTTCAAGCTAACTCTAGCGTCAGTGTTAGCGACGCGTTAGCTTAAAAGGAGGTCATAGAGCTGCGCCCACATCGCATTCGAATCGCTAACAGGTTAAAAAACCCATTAGTGCTCGTTAATTTGCGATTCGTAGCACGAGTTTACTGTACTTTGCGCTTCCTATACCGAACATGGGGAGCACAAAGTGTAAGCACAGTAACTAGCGTTGGGATCACTTGGTCCTAACGCTAGTTACTAAGAGCTGGCACTAATGAATAAGTTACCACCAGCTCAGAGGCGCAGGTAACGGATTGTGCTGCTGCAGAATCTGTTACCTGCAGCTCAAAACCCCCCAAATAACAAATACTCACCTCTTATCCCACGGCGAGAACAGCGGCCCGATCCGCTGCTTCTGGCTGCCGGAAACAGAGGGAGACTTGGGGAAGAAAGATCCTCCAGTCATGTGACTCAACAGTACAATCCTCCATGGAGTCCTATGGACACCATGGAGGGGATGCTGGGGACGGTGCTCTAGAGTTGCCCCCAGCATCCGCGAGCTTAGCGATTGCTAAGGGGAAGGCTGCCAGACTCTGCAACTGCACCGCGATCTGCTGGGGAAACTGGGACTCTAAGGGGAAGCAAATTTTCCCCTTTGCGTCCTGCTTTTAGCGAGGGGCAGTTGACAGTGCCTGTAGTGAGAGAGGGTTGGGTACTCTGAGGTCAGTCATTTTATCTAACCAGACACGCTGGCGCTGTATACATGATGAGAGCCCCCAAATATCCAAACCCAACCCACGTCAGTCTTCTCACATTAGTTCTGCCAATGACCAGTTTTCACTCAATGCAAACCACGCAGGACCCCCTTTGGTTCTACCCATAGAGACCAGCGTGCCAGCAACACCGGGGTGTTTCTCATGCACAAAGACACTTACTGAGACCTCTCATTAGAAAATCCTGCAGGAGGCCAGGAATCCTGGATGGAGAATGCAGTGGAGCAGACACCATGCTCTTCTTCACAGATCGCTTCTTTCTTCTCTTGCGTCGCTTGGAGCTTCCTCCTGAGAGTCTACTTTCTTTGAATGTGTCCTTTGGATCATCGGGCAGGCCAGTGTTTGCTGCATTTCCTGTCAGGGTCTCTTGTCCTCCTGAATCTACGATGGGACATCTCCCCACCCACTCAGCTTCCTTCTGCTCTGTCTTTGTTTCTGCACTCACTGCTTTTTGGATTTCCTCTATCATCGTCACGGTTCTGCTGAAGGCGCTTGATTTGCTCAAATTAAAATAAGGTTCTGATTCCTGCACGCTGAACCCCGGTTCCACAAGCTCCCTGTGTACATCAAGACAATTCCACATGTAGAAACACAGGGCTCATACAAGCACAATATACAACATCAATTTATTAGCTGGGGGTGACTGATCACATTTGCCTTTACAGGAAAGTTGTACCAAAAATGTGATTTATAAACCAGTTTAGCTCAGCTGCAATTAAATATACATTGGTCAGAGCAAAGGTTCCCTCAAGAGTCCTAGGGGTGAGAGTCCCTGGCTCTCCTGGGGTTCCTCTAATGTCTTGTTTGTTTTACTGTCTGGGTTATAGTAATAAACGTTAGAGCTTATTCACTAATCCCCAAGTTGTTTTTTACAGATCTGTGCAATTTCAGGCCAATTTCAGGCTCTATTTACCAAATACAGGCAAATTGGCAGCCGAACATGTTGCATTTCACCGCAATTTGTCGGCATTCGGCAGCACTGAAATTGCCCCATAGTAGACTATCGTGGGCTACATTACAGTCATCGTGGTAAAACGGGGACGCAAAGGAGAAAAACATGCACCTGCAGGTTTCTCCTTTGTGCCCCCGTTTTACCGCAATATTACAATGCTAAGTGCCGCCACGAGCATCCACTCGATGGAGTCCGTAGGACTCCATTGAGTTTCTCTTCTGCCGGTCACATGACCTGCCGGATCTCACCTTGCGAGACTCGGCAGGTCGGCGTAGTGATCCGCTGGGGGAGACTGGGGGACTTTTTCCCCCAGTCTCTCCCTGCTCCCGCCAGACGGAGGGGTCGGACGGAGCCACGGTCCTCGCCGCAGGACAGGAGGTGAGTATCTAAATATTTTTGGGGGGTTTCTGGCTGGTGCTAACGGATTCTGCACCAGTGGAAAACGTTAGCACCAAGTCCTGGCTGTGGTTAACTTTTTGCTAACTGCAGCCGGACGTTAATCAGCGTTAGGACTTTGTAATACTAACGCTGATTAACACTTTGCACTCCCCATGTTAAGTATAAGGAGCGCAAAGTACAGTAACCTCGCGCTGAAAAGCGCAAGGTACAAATGGTAACAGGTTTCTTAACCCGTTAGCGTTTGGATTGTAATATGTGGTGGCTACTAGGGCTAACGTTAATGCTCACTCAGCAGGAGAAGAGAATAATCTAGAACAAATAGCCAATTTGGAACGTGAGATAAATTGGAGAAATTTTCTGGTTTAGCTGTTTTGACCTACAATTTTAACTTCTCCAGTTATTCTCCTGGTTTTCACCTCTCTCTGAATAAACCTGTTTGTGAATAGACCCTAAGGTGTCGCATCTCACCAGTCACAACGAGGGTCGATTTACAGAAACACCGTTTTTTATAATCCAGGGATTTTTCTGATTTCTACTTGATAAACCGTTTAATTTGTTTATTCAGCTTTATCGGGTATTTAATGAAAAGTCGCACATTACCATTTTTTGATGTTTACATTTTATAATTTTTTTAAAACAAATTGTAAAATACCGTCAGGGCCCAATCGGGCATGATTTACCTGGATTCTTGCACCGGAGATTTCAGCTTTTCGTTGTCCATGGATTCCATTCTGTAAAGAAGCAGAATGTGAGATTGGGTGAGCGGGACGACGGTGTCAGGTGTCACAGGGAGCACAAGACTCAGCTCTGTGTTGTTGCTGTTGTGCATCCCCGTCTTGTTTTATGCTGTGACTCGTTTTATAATGTATAGCTCTGTGTTTTGTGTATTTTCCTGCATTTTTCCGGGTCTTTTTCTTTGTGGAGACATTCATGGTGCTGCCAAGACTACACTTTCCAGAATGATTCCCTTATAGAGCCCCCCTGGAGGAGTGCCCTTGTATCTTTGCTCCTCGTCAACCAGCGCACCTTGCCTTTGAGCCTTTTCTCTCTATTTTTAGATTGAGTCACATCCTGCCCGACTCCTTGGTTCACGTGACAGATTGCTGGAAATGAGCCATGAATTGTGAGCGTCATCACCGAATCTCTTTAGAAACCAGGAGCTGGGGGAGCTCGGGGGCCAATGGCCAGGAGTTAAAAAACCCAACCCATGGACACCAAGCTTTCTAGGGCCTTCTGGAATGTGTCCCCTCACAGCAGGGCTTATCTGTGAATGTCTGTGCAGGGTGTTTCTGCCACGATAATGGACCCGAATAGAGGAGGAGGTGTTTCATGTCAACCATGGAATGCTAGGCCAGAGAAAGAGCCCAGAGCCTCTCTTTGTCTGGACCTAGAAGGCAGGGGAAGGAGAGGACACTTCTCCGTGTGGGAACTAATAGGCTTTCTAAAACAAACCCCCCTAAGCATACAGTTATACCATGGGCTGAGGAGGCTCCATCACGATTCAGAACATGGCCTGCAGATCGGCCGAGGAGGACGAATGAGATGAATGGCCTAAGGCCACCATTAATACTTACAGTGGGAACATCTTCAAGAAGTGGCCAAAGGTCCCCTATCAGACACAGTGCCTCCAGATGGTACAGCACCAGGAAGCAAACAATTGCGATTCAGAAACAAGAAAAGAATCAGCAACAGATCCAAGAACTGATGGCTTGATGATGACCTGGAGCAAAGACGTTCTGAAAAGACAAGACGTGGAACATTCAGCAGGGGTTGGGAGTCTGAGTAACCGTGAGCAATACTCTTATTAATAATCACCACATTACTAACAAGGCCCAGGCTGTGCCTAATACGGCTCTGCTCTGTAATGGATCATACCAACACCACCAATTAGGACATAGAGACAACACACAGTATAGAGCCGGGAAACAGATCCAGCAAACTGATCATTAACAGCACTGTTCAAAGAACACAGGGAAGTGTCACCTACAGCTAAGAACAGAGGACTCCATACCAAGATCATTCAACAACAATAAATATCTGCCGAGAGGGCCTGAGTCTGAAAAAAACAGGATTCTACAGGCTTTTTTTTTGGGGGGGGGGGGGGTTTGAGAAAGTATTTTACCAGGAAGGATACATTGAGATTTCTCTCGTTTTCAAGTATGTCCTGGGTGGCGAGTATCTACCGTTAGGTGTCTTGCCCCAGGATACTTACTGGAGAGGTGCCCTTGCCGGGATTCGAACCTGTGGCTCCACAGGCTATAACACAATATGGGATAACGGAATATTCCCGGATATTTATTTATTTATAAAGGATTTTACCAGGAAGGATACATTGAGATTTCTCTCGTTTTCAAGTATGTCCTGGGTTCAAGAACATTGAAATGTTACAGTTACAGAAATACAAAGTAATACAATGTAAGATATTAACAACACAAATATACAGATTAACAGAAAATAAATATGTAGGAAATAGTCATTATGTTACATGTTTACAGGTGCATTCTGTATTGAGGTATGTTAGTAAGGAGCTCTTGAGTGACTTAAGACTGGTGGAAGATTTGATGGTGTCTGGGAGGTTATTCCATAATTGCGGTGTTCTGTAGGAAAATGAGGATTGAGCCACTGTCTTTTTGTATTATGGTATTGCAAGTAAGGTGCTGGTCCTGGATCGGAGGTTATAGGATGAGGGAGCTGCTGGGGGAAGCAGTCTATTCAGGTAGGGTGGCAGCTTCCCAGAAAAGCTCTTAA
The DNA here is from genome assembly GCA_009667805.1 of Leptobrachium leishanense. Classification (NCBI taxonomy): domain Eukaryota; kingdom Metazoa; phylum Chordata; class Amphibia; order Anura; family Megophryidae; genus Leptobrachium; species Leptobrachium leishanense. The sequence continues at coordinate 55,288,888 of CM019072.1, forward strand.
ACACCAGACTGGAAAGGTGAAGGGTGCGTCTAGATTCCAGCGACGGCCAGTTTAGTTCTTTTAACATGTCACAATGGTGGGTCATGTAGTTACATTGTAATGCAAAGCGGCAGAATGAGTTATACAATGTAGTAAGTTTCTGAAGATGTGTTTGCGGGGCGGCTGCGTACACTACATCTCCGTAATCAATAGCCGGCATAAGAATTTGTTGTACAATCTGCTTTCTTACCGCGGGGCTCAGGCAGGATTTGTTTCTGTACAGGGCACCTAGTTTGGGGTAAAGTTTAGATGAGTTTTTCGATGTGGGGGCCAAAGGATAGATTAGGGTCCAACCACATACCTAGATATTTGAGAGAAGTGACTGTGGTCAGCGGGCCATTTGATTTTGTCCCAACACATAAGTGAGGATTTTGCAATTTGTGTAGTTTAGGTTTTGTTCCAAAGAGCATCGTTACATCAATATAATCATTACTATGGGATACCAGAATATTCCGGATATAATAGTTATTGTGGGATAACAGAATATTCTGGATATGATAGCTACTATGGGATAAAAGAATATTCCGGATTTAATAGTTACTAAGCAATTACAGAATAATCCGGATATAAAAGTCATGGATATCATACATGGAATAGCTGCAAAGCGGGGGGTAACAATGATATAGAAAGAGGAGTAGATACATGGAATAGCCTCCCAGTGGGAACAGTAACAGTGATATAGAAAGGGTAATAGATACAAGGAATAGCCTCCCAGTGGGGGCAGTAACAGTGATATAGAAAGGGTAGTATGCATGGACGTTATACAGCACAGCTTCTCCTTTTTGCTGTTTGGATTCTAGTTTTTAGAGGCACCGGCATTTCTCGGCATTGCGATGCGGGTGTTTGGTGGATAACACACTTAGGGCTAAATTACAATCCTCACGTTAAAACGGGGGGCGCTAGGGATGCTACCCCCGGGATGCACACGGCAGCGCTGAGCTCTGCCGTGCCCATCCTCTCAATGGAGTCCATAGGGCTCCATTGAGTCTCCCTCGGCCGGTCACATGACCTGCCGGATCTTGCCTCGCGAGATCTGGCAGGTCGGCGTAGTGATCTACAGGGAGAGACTGAGGGACTTTTTCCCCCAGTCTCTCCCTCTTTTCCTAGCGACAGAGGAGGCAGACGGAGCCGCGGTCCTTGTCGCGGGATACTAGGTGAGTATCTGATTTTTGGGGGGGGGAACACCGTTGATCTGTGTTTTGTCCTTAGTTTAACTGAGCAACACCGTTAAAGAAGATCATGCCAAACTAATCTTATTGATTTTTTTGATTGGGTAACAAAAATAATAGACACAGGTGGTGCAGTAGACATTGCTTATTTAGATTTCAGTAAGACTTTTGATACTGTTCCGCATAGAAGGCTTATCAATAAATTGCAATCTTTGAGCTTGGATTCCAATATTGTTGAATGGATAAGGCAGTGGCTGAGTGACAGGCAACAGAGGGTTGTGGTAAATGGAGTTTATTCGGCGCAAGGTCTTGTTACCAGTGGGGTACCTCAGGGGTCAGTACTTGGACCCATTCTCTTTAATATTTTTATTAGTGATATTGCAGAAGGTATTAATGGAAAAGTATGTCTTTTTGCTGATGACACAAAGATTTGCAACAGGGTTGACGTTCCTGGAGGGATCAGCCAAATGACAAATGATTTAGGTAAACTAAAAAAATGGTCGGAGCTGTGGCAATTGAGTTTTAATGTGGATAAGTGCAAGATAATGCACCTGGGACGTAAAAACCCAAGGGCTGAATATAGAATATTTGCTACAGTCCTAACCTCAACATCTGAGGAAAGGGATTTAGGGGTTATTATTTCAGAGGATCTAAGGGTAAGTAGTCAATGTAATATAGCAGCAGGAAATGCTGGCAGAATGCTTGGTTGTGTAGGGAGAGGTATTAGCAGTAGGAAAAGGGAAGTGCTCATGCCACTGTACAGAGCACTGGTGAGACCTCACTTGGAGTACTGTGTGCAGTACTGGAGACCGTATCTCCAGAAGGATATAGACATCTTAGAGAGAGTTCAGAGAAGGGCTACTAAAATGGTGTACGGCTTGAAGGAGAAAAGTTACCAGGAAAGGCTTAATGATCTTAACATGTACAGCTTGGAAAAAAGACGAGACAGAGGAGATATGATAGAAACATTTAAATACAGAAAGGGAATCCACAAGGTAGAGGAAGGGAGTATATTTAAACAGAAACAAAGTAGAAAAACAAGAGGACTAACAGGGTTATTCAGAGAGCGTGAAAAGCAGAATGACTGGAGAATGAAAAATTCTAGGTCAAAATAGCCAAACCAGAAAAATTCTCCCTTTCATCTCACTTTCCAAATCGGCTATTTTGACCTAGAATTTTTCAGCCTCCAGTCATTCTCCTGCTTTTCACGCTCTCTGAATAGCCCTGTAAGTAACGACACAATAAAACTGTAAAAAATCTAAAAATTTGAAGGCTCTATTCCATAGTTGGTTCTAATGTTGTTTCTTGATATGTAATCGTTAGCGCTAGCATTAGTACGTTCAAGGTTCGGCATCGATATTCCAATCTTGACGCCACACTGGGGTGAAAATGTTTTGTGCCTCGCAGCTTGCCGAGCTTACTGTGCCGTGCGTCTCCTATATCTAACATGGGGAGCGCAATCTATGCTGGGCAAATTACCGTCAGGACGAGGAAGCCAAATTTTACGTCCTCCCAAAAGCTGGTGCTAAATGATTTTGCAAATGCAAAATCATTTAATGTGATCTAAAACCCCCCATTAAATCCCATACTCGCCTCTCATCCTACAGTGAAAAAGGGTGGCGTGATCCGGGAGCAGAGTGAGACTGGGGACAAATAGTTCCTAGTCTCTCTCATTGGCACTGCACAATCTTGTAAGACCAATGCACTATATACACACACAACATCCTATACTATAAAAGAGTAAGGCTTGGCGTGTCCGTCGCCAAGCCTACTCTGCTCATGGGTGCGCAACCAGCGGCGGTTGACTGCGCGCGCATGCAACCGCCGTGGCACGAGCCGGCTGTGCGCTCGCCGCGGCGGTTACAAGATGCACACGCACCAGCCGGGTAGAGGCTGCGCTCGCATCCTGTAGAGCCGGATGCGCTCGCAGCCTCTACCCGAATGCCGCGCGCATTCAACCCCTGAGCTGCGAAGGGAAAGTTTCCTCGCTTCCGCTCTTTGAAGGACCCAAGCCGCGGTCACGTGGGAGTCCCACGTGACCGCGGGTGGGGTCCTTCAATGAGCGGAAGCGGGGAAACTTTCCCTTCGCCGCTCGGGAAGGTAAGTATGCGGCTGAGAGCTCCAGGGGCGGATGTCCGAATGCCGAGAGAGCATTCGAACAGCCGCCCCATGTCTGGTCTGGGGTCTGAGCTGGGGCATATCCATGAGAGCTTGGGGGCCAGTATATCCACGAGCTGGGGCAGTATATCCACGAGCTGGGGCAGTATCCACGATCTGGGGCAATATCCACGAGCTGGGGCAGTATATCCACGAGCTGGGGCAGTATACATGAGCTGGGGCAATATCCACGAGCTGGGGAATATATACCCATGTGATCTGGGGGCGATTATACCCATGTGAGCTGGGGCAAATATACCCATGTGAGCTGGGGCAATTATACCCATGTGAGCTGGGGCAATTATACCCATGTGAGCTGGGGCAATTATACCCATGTGAGCTGGGACAAATATACCCATGTGACCTGGGGCAATTATACCCATGTGAGCTGGGGCAAATCTACCCATGTGAGCTGGGGCAAATCTACCCATGTGAGCTGCTTCGCTTAACAATAGACTGCCCTCTGGGCAGGCTTTCCACCTAGTAATGTGATAAGATAAAATGAGCACATGCAGTTATAAATGCACAAGGCAATATTCCAAAGTTGGTGCTAACCAGAGCTGTTGTAAACGTAACAACTCCATAGACTATAATGGCTCTGATAAGTTTACAACAGCTCTGGATAAGTTCGCACCAGCTTTGGACTATGGCCCCCAGTGTTCTTGACTGTCCCACTAATGACTCCAGGTTTCTGGTAGTTCATACCTCAGTGCAGACTAACTTCCTTGCAGGATGTCGGCACAAGCAACGCATATCACCCTGCTCAGGGGCTTCTTCTAGTGTACAACATAATGTTGATAGACATGTGTTTAAAAGTCCTCTCAAAGCATGGTGTACGTATGAAAGGGAATGCCTGTTTACTGGACTAGCCCTAAAAGTCCATGACAACGACTCGATACATTAATTCCAAAACAAGCATACAACACAAGCTTAAAGGGTACCACCATAAAATGCAATGTTCTTATTGTGTTTATTTTATGTTGCTGATACGTTACATGTGTTTTGTTTTTCTCTTGTATGTTTATAAAACATTTCCTCTATATGTGTCACTGGATGCATCCATTGTACGTATAATAGTTGTATCCTTTCATCACTTGAGCCCCACTGTGTGGCTTTGGCCATAGAGTGGAGTGAATGGGTCAGTCACCAACTCACATGATTGTATTGTGTGGGATGTATCAAAGGACATCACCAGGGGGTAGATTAGAAGACTTTTAAGATCCCTGTCTTATTTCATTCAGCTGCCAACTCTTATCTCAGGCAGCCTTATCTCAGGCAGCCTTACCTAAATATTCCCTCCTCCACCTCATTAACTGTTAAATACTGTAGATTAGATAAACCACTGCTATCTGCTGGTTGTATTTTGTAATAGTCTGAATGTCTGCAATGCACCTATTCATATATACAGTTGTGTTCAAAATTATTCAACCCCCACTGAAATTGAGTGTTTTGGCCAGTTTGACATTGATTTTGATCATTCAGTCATCTTGCTTACAATTAAATCAAAGAGGCACGTGTAGGTCAGACAAATATAACATAACCTCAAATGTCTTTTCTGAGCTCACATCATTATCAGTTTTATTCAACCCCCAAGTGACATTCAATCTTAGTACTTAGTACAACATCCTTTTACAGTTATAACAGCTTTTAAACGTGAAGCATAGCTTGACACAAGTGTCTTGCAGCGATCTACGGGTATCTTCGCCCATTCGTCATGGGCAAAAGCCTCCAGTTCAGTCACATTCTTAGGCTTGCGCACTGCAATTTCTTTCTTTAAATCCCACCAGAGGTTCTCAATCGGATTTAAGTCAGGTGACTGCGATGGCCACTCCAAAATGTTCCAGCCTTTAATCTGCAACCATGCTCTAGTGGACTTGGAGGTATGCTTGGGATCATTGTCCTGTTGAAAGGTCCAACGTCTCCCAAGCCTCAGGCTTGTGACGGACTGCATCACATTGTCATCCAATATCTCCTGGTACTGAAGAGAATTCATGGTACCTTGCACACGCTGAAGCTTCCCTGTACCTGCAGAAGCAAAACAGCCCCAAAGCATGATTGACCCCCCGCCATGCTTCACAGTAGGCAAGGTGTTCTTTTCTTCATAGGCCTTGTTCTTCCTCCTCCAAACATAGCGTTGATCCATGAGCCCAAACAGTTCTAATTTTGTTTCATCAGTCCACAGAACACTATCCCATAACTTCTGTGGTTTGTCCACATGACTTTTGGCATACTGCAGTCGACTCTTCTTATTCTTTGGAGACAGCAAGGGGGTGCGCCTGGGAGTTCTGGCATGGAGGTCTTCATTACGCAGTGTGCGCCGTATTGTCTGAGCTGAAACTTCAGTACCCACATCTGACAAATCTTTTCTCCGTTCCTCAGCAGTCACATGGGGACTTTTCTCCACTCTACGCTTCAGGTAGCGCACAGCAGTCGAAGTCAGCATCTTCTTTCTGCCACGACCAGGTAGCGTTTCAACAGTGCCCTTTGCCTTGAATTTGCGAATTATGCTTCCTATGGTCTCTCTTGGTATGTTTAACATCTTTGCAATCTTCTTATAGCCATTGCCCTTCCTGTGAAGAGTAATCACCTCTTCTCTTGTCTTCCTGGACCATCTCTTGACTTCACTATGTTTGTAACCACACCAGTAAATGTCTAGAAGGAGCTGAGTATCACAGTCATTTTAAAGCTGCCTAATTGGTGCTTATTATGCTTTATTGCTGCTCCGTGACATCCACAGGTGTTTTCAATACCTGATTGAAAACACTTGAATGAACCTCTGTTCTTCAGAGTGGTAGTCTTTAAGGGGTTGAATAATTGTGTCAATGAAGAATTCACAAAAGAAACATTTACTACTGTATTACAAAACCAATTGATGTCATTTTAGTTGCATATGGTTCTTTAAAAAGTCCTTGTAGGATTTCATTCTGAATACAATTACAAATGTACACTAAATTCCCTAAAACCCTTTACAGCATTGGGGGTTGAATAATTTTGAACACAACTGTACATTTGTTTTTCTCTCTTTCTTTCTCTCTCCCCTTTTCCTTTGCCTTCCCTCTTCTATCACAATCCCCTCCCCTATCACAACCCCCTCTCTCCTACAACAACCCCCTCCCCTATCACAACCCCCTCTCCTCTCTTACCCCCTCCCTCTCCCCAAAAACGTTTTCACAAAATGGTCACAGAAAGTGTACGTCATAATTTTATGGCCATTATTGCTTCTGGTGTCTTTTTGCTGCCCTGATTTAT